>JAESVK010000767.1:619395-633678 GCA_017140935.1 Hamamelis virginiana
GTGGTGGTGGTTGGGTTGGAGTTATTTTTTGCTACTCCAAACTGGCTGGTAGTGGGGCTGCAGTTAAGGCAGAACCTCTCAGTGTATTAAAGGTTCTACAAGATGCATCTTTGTTGTGTCTCAGATGGTTTGTCACTTCGTTGTGTTAGGTGACTCTTCAGTGATCACAGGTTGGGTGGAAGAGAGGAGGAGGTTTTGCTGGAGAAACTACTAGTTCATTACACATATTATAAATGGATTGGAGGTGAAGAATATTACTGTCTTGGACCCATGGATCTGGTAATGTTGAGGTCGACTCTTTATCTAAACAGAGAGCGAAATTAGGCAATCATTATAGAGGGCGTTTCTATGCTCCTTACTTTGTCCTAATTGCTATGGGTTGGTGAATATGGGGATTTTTGGGTGTTTTGTCTTTTGCTCAGTTGGTGTTTATTTTGCATTTTGTATTATGTAATTTTTTTTTTGGGTGTTTCTCGTACCCCTTTGTAGTCATGCTCATTCATTTCCGGTGGCATTCTTTCAGTACCTGATATTTGACTTGTTTTGACTTGTCTTTGTTTAACACTTTGGGTGTTTCTTGCAGGCCATTGTTTTGGACATTCCCTATTTATTTTTGAATTTTCCGCTGCTTCTTTGTTTAAATTATTCAAAGGCCAAAAATGTCCCCACTTTCCATGATCTGAATCCACAGTAACTTGTTTTCTTCGAGACTATATTGTCATTAGACCTGGTTGGTTGGGGTTTCTAAATCAATGGCCTTCTTCTTTGAACAATAAGACTATATTGTGAGAGTTCAAGTGATTGATATATTTTTGGTTATCATGTTCTTGACATGTGTACTTTTGTCAGTATTTTTGCATGAGGTTTGGTGCAAGTTCAGTTCTATCATGTTGGGTTAGTATGTTTGTCCATAATATGTTTGTTATTATATTTTTGGGACTATAGTGTAGAATCCAGAGAAAAGGTGCTCTCAAATACAGTGGTTTGCTCAATTTTTCATATTGGTCATGGTACCACAGGTCCACAACACAGTTTTAGGAACTCTGATGACGAGTTCATCCAATCCAAGTTAAGTGAATCATCAAGTTAATCTAATTTCTTGTCATTTTTGTTCAATAGATTTTGAAGAACGTAAACATTTATTATTGACTGATATGTTCAAAGTGCCAAAAGTTCTAATTGCTTTGGAGGGGATAGACTGTGTACAAAAATTATAATTCTAGTTCCTGTATAAGATTTCTCTGACCAAGTTAAACAATTGGTGCTGTCTTCTATTGCAACCGCATTATTTTTTCTAGGTATGACTAGCCTAGAAG
Organism: Hamamelis virginiana; assembly: GCA_017140935.1. NCBI lineage: Eukaryota > Viridiplantae > Streptophyta > Magnoliopsida > Saxifragales > Hamamelidaceae > Hamamelis > Hamamelis virginiana. Next base: position 620,712 of record JAESVK010000767.1, read on the forward strand.
CTTGCTTTTATGGTTGATGCTACATTCTGGAGTTTAATGGCAAGTTATGGGTTGACTTTGTTCTTTAATTTGGTGCTCAACCAAGTGTTCACTGTAATATACCATCCTCTCTTCTTTAATGATGTTGAATTTTCTTTGGCCGTCGTTGTATTTTTATATATAAGACAAACTAGATATTAATGAGTGAATATCGAAACAAATGCTATAAATTTGTAAGCTTAACAATAATACATTTGATCCAGCCTTGGAGAAGGCTATTCTATATGCTGTTGGGAACACCCTAGTTTGTGATGACCTTGATGAAGCTAAGGTTCTTAGCTGGAGTGGAGAGAGATTTAAAGGTATATTCTTATTAATATGCTTAATTCTTTTCTGGTATCATTCGGATCGAGTTTAAACTAACTTCTAAGTTGTATGTCCTTGTATCAGTTGTGACTGTCGATGGGATTCTACTCACAAAGTCTGGCACAATGACTGGTGGTACCAGTGGCGGAATGGAGGCGAGGTCAAAACAATGGGATGATAAAAAAATTGAAGGTTTGTGTAGTTATTGTCTTGAAGTTTATAAGTCTTGCTGCAGTAGTATTAACTTCTGCTATCCTATAGGACTTAAAAAAAACAAAGTAGTTATTGCCTTGAAGTTTTTAAGTCTTGCGACAGTAGTATTAACTATTGCTCTTCTGTAGGACTTAAAAAAACAAAGGAACGGTATGAATCGGAGTTGGACGGGCTTGGGTCAATTAGAGAGATGCAGCTACAAGAGTCCGAACTGTCTGGGAGAATTAGTGGACTTGAAAAGAAGATTCAGTATGCAGAGATTGAGAAGGTAACTGAAATGACTACTGCAGGCATTACTTCTTTTTCTTTTCCTCCCTTTTCCTTGATATGTCTAAAGGTCTGTGTACTTGATTTTGACTCTGAATTTTTCATCCTTTTAGGCTTCTAGTATGGTGACAATGGATCTTCGATTCTGCCCATCCCCATTATTCTTCTTCATTGTTGTTCTTTGTTTCCTTTCTTTTATCCCCTTAGGCTTCTAGTATGGTGACAATGGATCTTCGATTCTGCCCATCCCCATTATTCTTCTTCATTGTTGTTCTTTGTTTCCTTTCTTTTATCCCCTTTTGAGAATTTTTTTTTTTAACTCTGAAAGTTTAATACAGAAGTAGAAATCTTTTGGATACTGTGTGGAGATAGGTGTAATCTTTTAGAAGTTGAGGAAACGTTAAAACAAATGGAAGCATAAAATAAGCCTAGAAAATGAGGAATTCAGTGTATGGTCTGCCTATGTACCCACCTGTATGGTTAAATAAAATGTTTAATAAATAAATAAAGAAGGCTTAGTATGCACCAAAAAGATAAATTTTTTTAATATGACTGAAAAGTGGATCTTTAAGGTGATGTTGAACATGACTGAATGGGTCTGTAAGGTGGTTATGATGATAATTTATTGCAGCAAAAGCCATTAAATTTACTTTTTTGTATACTAGAGGTGTATGGTTCTCTCTATCACAAGTAGTGTAGAAAAACTAGATCTGCATCGTGAGGCTTAAAGAGTTATGACGAAGGATTATGATATCAGACCTATCAGTAAATTGTGCAAGAAAAATTCATAAATTATTTAATGAAAGTAACATAAGTGTCTTAAGAGTACCTTATATTTTTAATGAAAGTGACGTAGGTGTCTTGATAATATCTTATATTCTTTTGAGGTTAGAATCATAGGTATGAAAATTGAAGAGTCTTTATGACTTGATAATATTCCAATTGAGGTTTGGAAGTACATGGGCAATGATATGTAGTCTATTTGACTAGTTTTATGTAAGAACAAGGGAGCATTAAGCTCTAGGCTTCCTTTTCATAGATACATGTTTAAATAAGAACGGAAGAGTCAAATCATAATATGGATTGTTTGTCCATTTGATTTATAAAAATAAGTATTTGTTTGGTGGCTATGTTCCTCCTTCATTTGTGCCTATTTGATTGATTATTTACTGTTAAATTAAGGGGTTTAATATTTTTGTTATCTTGGATTGATCTTCCATAAGGAGGGGAAGATAATGAGAGTAGGTCTCCCATAGATATAGAATGGAATGGATGGAGTAAAGTACTGCTTCTGGAGTTAAGGGAACTGTAAGGTTGAATTTACTTTTTATGGTATTGATTGCTGGCCAGTGAAGGAGCAACCTGTTTACAAAATAAATGAGTTTGGACGAAATGAGTATGTTGGGATGGATGAGTGACAAGACAAGAAAGAATAAAATTAGAATTGTATTCATTTGTGAGATGTTGAGGCGCAGCTAAATTATATCTCTGTTTGGTTCCGCAACTAAGGCCAGTGATTACTCATTTGAGGAGTGATATGGTTCACTTTGAAGGTTTTGCAAGGAGAAGAGGGCGAAAAAGAATGTGGGGTCTACACTATGAGAAATTACATGATGGCCTATATCATAATATTAAATTTTGCATTAGATGGAACGGGATGGAAAAGAGGGAAAAACATTTGCGTGGCATAACTAAACAGTTAAAAAAAGCTTCTGTTGAGTTAAGTAGATTTCGAGGGCGTTTGGCATACTTTTGGGAGGCTCCAAATGGACTTCCTAGCCTTAAAAGTCATTTTGGAAAAAAATTATGTGTTTGGTGAGTTCTTCCAAATGGACTTTTAGAAGAAGCCAGGTTGTGGGAAATCCATTTGGGAGAAGTAAAAAAGATTGCTTTTGAAAAAGCCCCCATTTGTAGGAAGAATAACTTCCACACTTTTTGACACAAAAAAAGGACTTTTAGAATCTGCATGTGCCAAACACTATTTTTTTTTTTTTTCTAAATGACCTTTTAGAAAGTCAATCTTAGGAATCACTTCTCCAAAAATGACTTTCATTTGTAGGAAGCTACGCCAAACGCCACCTTCATTGTTCCAAATAGCATTATATAAAATATTCTACTTCTTTAACTCTTGCCTCAACTTCTTTTGATAATGCACCTTGTGATACAGTTGCTTACATAGAGAAATTTTGATGCAGAGGAGTATAGATGACAAACTTTCACAATTGAGGCAGGAAAAGCAGAATATTAAAGAAGAAATTAATCGCATTGACCCTGAACTTCAAAAGGTGCTTTTATGTCGATGCTCTTCATCCACTTTATGGTGGTATTTACTGGACCCACTACTAACTTAAATGGTTTTGTATTCTATTTGCAGTTAAAAGATGTCATTGGAAAAAGGAACACAGAAATCAGGAAGCTGGAGAAGAGGATCAATGAGATTGTTGATCGAATCTACAAAGATTTCAGTGAGTCCGTTGGGGTGAAAAACATCCGTGAGTATGAAGAGAATGAGCTCAAGGAGGCCCAACAGATAGCTGAAAGAAGGCTGAGCTTGAGTAGTCAGCTGTCAAAGTTGAAATATCAGTAGGTTTTCGGTTCTCAATTAATTCTTCAGGTTTAATTGTTGGTAATACCATCAAAATTTTCAATAAATATATCTATAATATAGTTAAGTCAATATTCTTGTGAACATAAAACCTCTTTAAATTGGAACTTCAACAATAGTTTAGTTAATTTTACATGGCTTTCATTATCGATGACTTCACAAGCGCTTTGATATCTTATAATTCTTGAACACCGTTTATACTGTGACTACATGGTCATCTAAAGCTGCTGTTTGATGATCCAAGCATAGAAATTTCTTTACTTCTGTATATGGGATTAGCAAGTTAAGCATCATTCTATTACCCAGTTAACACCTACCTACCATTTATGCTGTTTTTCCACAAATGATATTTTAGTCATTCCAACTACTGGCATAACTCATGGATTTCTCTGCAAATACCACCAATATCATGACTATATGAGTTAGCAACTAGTGGCCAATGTTAGTTGCCTTTTTAGAACTCGGATGGTATGTCAGAATACGGATGCATTATGTTCTGGCTTCAAAAGGGATGCCTCTTCTGCTCTTAAATAGAATTAAGACCCAACTCTTCGTGCTCCTTGACATTCTTCTGGTAATATGATCGCCTATGTCAGTTACATGGGCTCGAGTATGGGTGTCAGTTGCAGGTGCATGGCCAAGTGTGGATTCACGTATTTTATGAAGATTTTCCATTCTTTGATTTGTTTGGTAGGCATACCCATACCCATATCGTGTCACATCAACATGGGAACCCCAGGATGAAGCAAGATCATAGTTATAGTAGATGATGGCATAGCAACACCGAATTTAGGTATTCTCCCCTGGGAGTTTAGCTATACATTCAAATTTTAAAGGTGAAAGCATGTGCCAAGGTATTAGGGCTTCCAAGTTCTAACGAGTTTAAGACATTGAACTATCTTATTCTTAATTAGGATAATTGTAGATATAATTAAAGGTGTTGAAAAGTTACCACACACACACACACACACACACTTAGCAATAGAATCTGGAAAATGGAGGTTTCACATTGGATTTCAGCGTTTTAAACTGTCTTTTAATGTCTCTTTTTCTGCATCACTTGAGCTTGTGATGAATTTGTCTGTTTAGCTGCTCTGGCTCTCCAATGCTCAGATTTACATTGCTTTCTTATTTTCTTTTTTCACCCAGGTTGGAGTATGAGCAGAAGCGGGACATGGAATCACGAATTGCAAAGCTGGAATCCTCTCTCAATGCTTTAGAAAATGATTTAAAACAGGTTCAGAAGAAAGAGGCTGATGCAAAATCAGCAATGGAGGAAACTACTGGTGATATCGATCACTGGAAGGAAGAAGTACTAAGTATGGTTTCAGTTCCACTTGTGACTTGTTCTTATATGAACTTTACTTTGTTGTTGGTAAAATAAATCTTGAAGAAGATTAATGTGCTTCTTGAGTGATTCTTTTTAATATAAACTTATTTTGGTTTCATTTATTCCATGTTTGATTTCTTACATCTTTGCTTCTGTATTATATTTGTCTTATCTATCTAAAATGATACCAACATAAATTTTTACTGGTCACTGATTGCACCCTGGTTGAAATTTATATTTAATGAGACATTCAAAAGATTACAAAAGTGTTTCAAATGAGGAAAAAATTTGAATACTTAATAGGGATATGTTCTTGCTAGAGTTTTTGGTTGCTTCCATAGCACTGCAAGGCAGCTGATTGGACAACTCCACCTGACATCTCTGGAAGCAATGAAAACCTATCTGGCAATCACCCTTTCCTATTTTATAGAGATAATACATATGGAGGACATTATATTCGTTCGAATTTCTTTGCTCTTGTGACTGAAATTTGGATGAAATGATGAGGCATAAATATCTTTTGTCATTCTCTTTTTCCCTTTACTTATCAGGACCATGAGGCAGGTAGAAAATCAACTTTAACTTGTGCAAAGAATGAGCTATTGCTTAAATCATATAGCAAGCGCAAAGTTCGGTGGAGAATTGGAGACGTAGTATTTCAAAGCTTATTTGTAGTTCTAGAAAGATTTTCACGGCTAATTGCTTGCTATGATCTATAGTATTGTTTGATATTAAGACAGATAACTTGGTACACATCGGCAGGCCATAGCTAAATTTAAGATCCAACACCAACTAGGTAAAATATAATATTGTTGACATTTTGTTTCAAGCTATATTACTTGGAGCCTTTGCTTCACCATGCAGTACTCATGCTGATGTGACCTGCCACAACACCCACAAGCTTTCAAAACACTGGAAACTCTTTGGAAAGCATACGAATCGGATACTTGGGCATTCGCCCATGCCCGGGACTTATACTCAAATCCACGTAACAGCGGTCTCAAATATCTTGACTGTACCTATAGGATTACAGTGTGCATCTGCTGGAATGAATATGCATTGGTTCGAACAATATGTAACTATAATTGAAGATAGGCAGTTTTCATTTCCAAGCTGTAATTGCTCAGAGAAAAATCGAACAAGTATGTGCATAGTTGTCTGCTTTTGGGTGTGTAAAAGACCATGTTGTGTACATCTTCAGTCTGGTAACTTCATGAACACATACTACACTCGCACAGATCCATGTCCCAATGCCTAGGTTTTCAGGAGTTGCCTCGTCCGGCATAGGCACTGCCTTAGAAGTTTTTGTTTCAGCTGAAAGTTTGAACCTTGTTTCTGAGCGTTTGAACGGGGGTGTGCTTCTCTTCCTTTATATGGTCCATTTCTAATTACTTCTATCAGTTTAAGGGAATTGGCTGTAGCCAGTATTGTGTTAAGTTTTGAGGTTTTAAACATAACAGGAGGAGATTCCATGTCTGAGAAATTCCTTCCACGTGACAGAACAACCAAATTATCTATTTCTTTGCATGATTTGACTCCTGTGACTCACCCTCTCCCCCTCTCTCTGAGGCCTTTTAGTTTTCCACTGCATCTCAATCAATTGTATCCTAAAGATGATTTGGCTTGTTTAATTCGATACTATGACATCTCATAGATCTCTGCATTAGTTCGTGTCTTGATCCTTCACAATAGTAGGTTGAAGGTAGTAATTATGATTTATAAGCATTGACATGGGGGTTTTTCCCATTGCTTCACTCGCTCGTAGTATGACAATTGCCTTATTTTGTATTGGAAAAGTGATCAAACTGTATCAAGTTTTTATTCATGTACTGAGATATTTAGGGAAGTTTTAGTCTTCATGAGAAAGGTGGAAATGTTTTTAAACCACCTTTTTTTTATTGATCTATTGTTAATTTTCCTTCTTTTTTTCTTTAATATGAATAACTAGGTGTCAGCATATGCCTTTTTTAATCCTCTTCCTATTCTGTATAGAGTGGAAATCCAAGTCAGAAGAGTGTGAGAAGGATATTCAGGAATGGAAGAAGCGTGCTTCTACTGCTGCAACAAGCATAGGCAAACTGAAGCGCCAGATAAATTCAAAGGTTTGATTCTGGATAATTTTGGTTTTACCTCACATTTCTCCTAAAGTAGGAAAAATCAGATTGATAAATTCTAACTGATGTAGTCCTGCTTTTACAGGAGGCACAGATTGATCAGCTTAAATCAAGGAAGCAGGAGATAGTGGAGAAGTGTGATTTAGAGCAAATAAGCCTTCCCACTATCTCAGACCCAATGGAAACTGGTTCCTCGACAGCAGGCCTGGTTTTTGATTTTAGTCAGCTAAATAGATCTCATCTACAGGATATGAGGCATTCTGAGCGAGAGAAGGTTGAGATGGAATTCAAGCAAAAAATGGATGCCCTAATATCAGATATTGAAAAAACGGCTCCGAATTTGAAGGCCCTGGACCAATACGAGGCTCTGCAAGAGAAGGAAAGAGTTGTAATTGAAGAGTTTGAAGCTGCCAGAAAAGAAGAGAAGGAAATAGCTGAGAAGTTCAATTCAGTTAAGCACAAGAGGTACTAATCAGCCCCCCCTCTCAAAAAAAGGAATCCTCCTCTTTCCTTCCTCTTCTTTTTATTAAGAGACTTATTTTTGAAAGAAAGGGATAAAGTATAAACACAATGAATGATGGATAAGAATCCTTTTAAAGGCAAAGTGAAGAAAAAGAAAAGGGTCACTCATCAACAGCATCATGAAGATATAGGATGGAAAGGTCAATCAGTGTATTTATGCCTAATAAACCTCTATTTATCAAAAGTGGGACATTTGGCTTTCTTACGAGTAGTTTGAACTAAAGGACCCCTTATTGTTTATGACTAGTATCACAACGTAACTACTAAACCACTGATACATGCATACATCATATATGTAGCTATATGCATGATATTCTAGTCATGCATGTATATGCCTTCCTATAATTTCACAATATCTCACCTTTTTCACTTGCTTAGGATGAGCAAAGTGCCACCATTGTAGTATTAAGCATTTGCATTCTAATATTTGTAAGCCAGATGAATTTTAATGATAATAATAATAATAATAATAATAATAATAATATATTTTTTTTCTTCTGATAAATTTGTATTGCTCCAATAAATTTGTAAAATCTAAAATTTATAAACAATGGGATCAAGCTGTTTGATTTTCTTTTTTGAAAAATTATTACGTAATAGTCATTTGTTTGTTTAACATAATTGAAATAGAGCCTACTGAAGTTCCTTCTAATTGATTAGGTAAATCAAATTTCTTGGAGAAGATCCACTACCTCATTATACTTGTTGTCTCATTGTCTCATTGCACTATCTTGATTTTGAAATTCCTTGGCTTACAACACCTTCATTAAGAGTTATATGACCTGTGTTCAATCATCTGAAATTTTGACATCTGTAACCTAAATTGTCTTGTGAATATTTTGAATGTTATGCTAATTTTTCCATTTGCGCAAAATAACGTGCTTACATTCCAACAGTTCTGGCTCTTTGCTTTGAGCTGGCTTTTTGGAGTATATATTTACTCATGTGACATGTAGGAGGGAAAGAAACTCCAATTTCTTTGCCATTCAACAAAAACTTTGTGTTGTTGCAATGAGCCTTTATGGTTGCCATGCCTGCAACAATATGTTGTGTTATTCATATGGCTTTTGAACTCTAATTCCAATCGAAGTTATCTTTTTGTTTCCAAGGTTCTATAATTTGTCTCTTGTTCATGATGCTCCTATTATTCGTTTTGTGGTCTCTTTTTTGGTTCCGATCACTTGGAATTTTGATTTCTTTAGAAGCCTAAATGATAGAGAGGTTATTGAACTTTCTTCACTCCTGTCTTTTCTTGATGGTGTTCACTTGAATCCCTTCATTCAAGATAGGAGAGGTTGGGTGTCACATTCTTCAGGGACCTTTTCTTGTAATTCTTTCTTTTTTTCTTTATGTGATGAAGCATTCTTACTCCCTTCTGATCCTGCCAAGTTTATATGGAAAGCTAAAGTACCCCTCAAAATTCAGATTTTTGCGTGGTCATTGGCACATGGAAGAATTAATACTAACGATCTTTTTTAGAGAGGGGGGTTTGTGTATCTCTCCCCAATGGTGTGTAATGTGTGGTCGAGAGGGGGAAAGTATTGATCATTTATTTTTGCACTGTTCGGTTGTTAGGAAGTTATGGTTCCTTTTGTTTCAGCTTGGTGAGGTGTTTTGGGTTGAGCTTCCACATGCTTCTCAATTGATGGAAATTGAGTTCAACATTTTTGGATCGTCTAAGAGGGCTTCTATTTTAGAGAGATGCTCTATATTGGCTATTATTTGGGTTATCTGGATTGAAAGAAGTGCTAAGAGTTTCTCAGGATAAAAGGGTGTCTATTGATTGTATGGGGGAGAAAGCTAGTTTTTTTACTTCGTTGTGGGTCTTGGTCACTAGAGAATTTAAGGGCATTCCATTGTTTGTGATTAGGGGCAATTGGGTGGCCATTTGTAATTAGATGGGTTATTTTTCTTGTGGTTCTTTGTGTGTTTTCTTTTTGTAAGTAGGACATCTTGTCCTCTTCTCTTTTATCAATAAATTTGTTGCTTATAAAAAAAAAAAAAAAAAATTCTGTGACTGCAGGTACGAACTTTTTATGGAAGCTTTCAACCATATTTCTAGTAATATTGATAAGATTTACAAACAACTAACGAAGAGCACCACACATCCGCTTGGCGGGACGGCATATTTAAACTTGGAAAACGAGGATGATCCATTCTTACATGGCATCAAGTACACTGCTATGCCCCCAACAAAACGCTTCCGTGATATGGAACAACTATCGGGTGGGGAGAAAACTGTTGCAGCACTCGCATTGCTATTCTCCATCCACAGGTAGGGCTGGGAATGCATTGAACATTTTATTTTATTCTAATGCTTTGAACAAATCTTTCTCAGATGCAGAAATTGTTTGGCTTTTGTAACTGAATCTGTCTTTCTTTCTTTCCCATTTCTGGTAGTAGGTAGGGCTGGGAATTTCTGATACAATACATTAAAACCGCCCCAATCATTTTCTCGAACAATCTGACCCGATCCCAGTTATCCCTATTTTTTAGGGTCTTCGACATTTTCAACTTCTTCTTCCTGGATTACTTCCCTTAATTTGCCAATCTTTCTGATGTGTTTTGTTGTTCTGAGTGTTTCAAGTGTTTATTTATAGTTGATTTTTCAAGACATACTGTTATGGAGAGAATTTCATTGATGCCATAATTTTCTGTAGAAAAGCAGGCATATTCATGTGGGTATTAGGGCTCTTAATCTGCACAAATTGTTTAAGGAACTAATGGTTTACTTCCATCCATGAATGTTTTCAGTTATAGGCCTTCGCCCTTTTTTATACTGGACGAAGTGGATGCTGCATTGGATAATTTGAATGTTGCTAAGGTTGCTGGATTCATCCGATCAAAATCATGTGAAGGAGCCAGGGGTAACCAAGATGCTGATGGAGGCAATGGTTTTCAGAGTATTGTGATATCACTGAAGGATAGCTTTTATGACAAGGCTGAAGCTTTGGTTGGGGTTTACAGGGACTCTGATAAAAGGTGAGTTCCTTCATATTATTATTGTTAATATATTTATTTCCTTATTGGTGCAAAGTTTTATACCGACCAAATTAGCCCGTGATACAATTAATTTTTTTGTTAACTGTGCTTTTTGCAGCTGCTCGATGACATTGACATTTGACCTAACCAAATTCCGGGAGTAAAATCCCTACTGAATGGGTTGGGAGGGTTGTAACTAATTGTTATGTGGATAGTCAAGATGCTTTCATCCTTGCTTCACTGTAAATATGACTACATTATTCAGTTAGGTACTCTTTACAAGGTATTTGTAAAAGTCACTGGTAACAATTAGCTTATATGCACCAATCAGCAGGTATCCAATAAATTTTCTCTCTCTCTCTCTCTCTCTCTCTCTCTCTCACACACACACACACACACACACACACACACTGCTATTCAGTTTTTTTTTTTTTATTGTTTTTTGCCTGTACACTCATTTCATTCAACAGATTTCATTAGATTGAGTTGTTGATTTTCATTTTTTCCCTTTTATGACCATATCATCATTCCAAAGAAAATTCCTACAAATGCCATCAAGCTCCTTATTAACTTATTTAGACAATTTAAATGCCCCCATAATGGTGAGTTGGTGACAATTACCAGCACGGGAAGGAAATTTATTCTTCCAATTACCAACTTTATCCCTACAGTTTTTCACTACATCCTTCACATTCTTACGAACATTACTTTGACCAAAAGAAGGAATACCTAAATACTTAACAAAAGCTTTAACCGAATGCAGATATCACTGATACTTCTCTTTTCTTTACTACCAACATTATTTGAAAAAATAATTGATGATTTATGAAAATTTACCTTATGTCCTGAAGCATCACAATATCCCTTTAATTTAATGAGCTACGTGAGATCCGGCCTTAGTAAAAATAATACAATCATCAGCAAACATTAAGTGAGAGATTCTAATACCAATATTAACTTTCTTTTTATTAGACAGTAGAATTAAATGCCTTGATAAGCTCTCGGCACATAATAAACAAATAAGGTGACAAAGGTTCACCTTGGCAAAGGTCAGATTATTCGTCCATAACAACCCCTATTTTTATACCTGCCAGATCGTAACGTTTAAAAAAATTTGAATTTTTCAAGAGTAATTAACCAATTTTCCATTTGAAACCTAACAGTTGGTCTCTGTTGTCATACAGTAACCCTAAATTTGGCGCCAGGGAATTAACGGTCTGAATTTGAAAACTCATCTTTCCTAATGTTGGCACAAACATTTTTAGAAAGAAAAAAGAAAAACCAAAACCAGAAAAGGAAAAAAAAAAAAAAAAAAAAATTCTTGGGATTTCAATACTGAAGAGGAAAGAAATAGCCCCTTCTCTCATGCCGTAGAATCCGAGCGCCTCCGGAATTCAAGTTTCCGGCGAGTTCCCTCTCTCTGGCAGCCGGAGTTCTGACCAAGGAAGAGCTCAAAATCCACAAAAAAATGGCAGAGAGACATCTCGAGATCCAAACAGAGGCCAATTATGAGAATGATGACACCCACGAAGAAGACCAAGAAACCCATGAAGAAAATCCAGAATCAACAAGCCAAGAAGATGAACCCACAAATTCTAATGAATTGAAGCGCTCAACAAAGAAAGCATTGATGGAATTTCGGTGCGGATTGGAAGATGCAATTCAGGGGAATTATCTTCTCGGAAAATCCCACCCAAAAAGAAACGAGAAAGAGAGGGAAAATCTCAAAGAAATTTCTTTATGGGGTGTTCCATTACTACCCAGTAAAGGCCACAAAGGCACTGATATAATCCTCTTAAAATTCTTGAAAGCCAAAGAAAACAGAGTCCCTGAAGCCTTCACTATGCTTCGAAAAACATTGAGATGGCGGCGAGAGAACAAGATCGAAGGAATTCTCGAGGAAAAATTGTGTTCTGATCTTGAAAATGTGGTGTATATAAATAGCAGAGACAAAGAAGGTCATCCTTTGTGTTATACAATGTATGGAGCTTTCAAGGACAAGAAACTGTACAAGAAAACTTTTGGGACAGAGGATAAATGTGATGAGTTTTTGAGGTTGAGAGTTCAATTAATGGAAAAGGGTATCAAAGAGCTGAGCTTTAATCCTGGTGGGGTGGATTCAATTATTCAGATTACGGATTTGAAGAGCATGCAAGGTTCAGGCATGAAGGAGCTGCGTTTGGCTAGCAAGAAAGTTGTGCTGATGATTCAAGACAATTATCCTGAGCTCATTCACAGAAATGTAAGTGTTAAAGTACTACTATCTTTATCAGAATAGCATCATCATCTCAAAATATCAAAAATCATGTTAATTCAATCTCAACATCACAGAATATAAAATGTCAAACACTGTAACCACTAAAAAAATGTCACAGTTTTTCTTAATGTCATTTCTAAGAAGTATTCGATCATTGTAATTTTAGTTATATTATCTAATCCAATGATGAATTTTTCAAAATACGTATCCCATAATTATATATTGGTTTCATGCTTACTTTGGCATACGCTGATACTATTGAGTTAAGACGTTTTGACATTTCGAAGTATATATATATATATATATATATATATATATATATATATATATAT
>JAESVK010000767.1:645025-655687 GCA_017140935.1 Hamamelis virginiana
TATATCACCCAACATTTTAATCCGAAATTAAAAACCACCCTGATGTATCGTGATTTGAGTGAAGTATAAAAAAGAGGAAAACAATTTGAGAGTTTGAGACCTCACTATTCAAAATATTATACATGAGGGTAGTTTTAATTTCGGGTTAAAACTACTAGTTAGTCCCACGCGCTACGCCACGCTCCAATAAATAAGAATAAATAAGAACTACTCTGTAATTTCTATTTATTACCATTAGTATAACAAACTAGAGTAGCGCTATATATACATTATTACAAAAAAATCTTTACAAGTATCTTACATGGAAGAAATAATTAAGAGTAGTTTTTCATGTTCATGTTTTTTTAAATTGAAACGTAAAAGGTGTGTAAGTGTCCAAGTTACCGATAGATAGATAAATGAGGAAATGACACATCACGTCTATATATATATATATTTTAAAATTTTATAATTAAAACATAAAGCATGTGCCAAGTGTCCTATTTATCAATAGATAAATGATATGCATCACGTTTACATTTTTTTTTTAACATTTTTTTACGTCTACGCTTTTTAACTAAAGCATGAAACGTGTGCATGTGTGTGTCCAAGTTATGATAAATGAATGCTATGTATCACATCTACGTTTTTTCACATCTATGTTTTTTAATTGAAACATGAAATGAAACGTGGCGACATGAAACATGTGGCACTAAATGATATTTATCACATCTACGTTTTTTAATTGTAACATGAAAGATGGCGACATGAAATGTGTACAAGTGCCACGTTATTGTTACAACGTAAAGTCGTACACATGCATCACGCTATTTTTTAATTGAAACGTGAAACGTGTACAAGTGTCCAAACATTCATCATTCATTGTTGCTTCCAAATATTTTCTTTTAAAATTATGAAACTTTTTTGAAAAGAAAAAAAATTACTACAAGAGTGTCTTATTTTACTCTAAGCAAACAGACTTGATCAGTTAAGGACTGCACCTTAAACTAATTAAGCCTAGTCGTCGGTCCTTAATTGATCATTTCTCCAGCTTTTAAGTATTTAAAAAAAAAAAATATTAATTGATCATTTTTCCAGCTTTAAAAAAAAAATAAATTATAATAAAGTTATAATAAAGTTTTCTTTAAATTTTTTTTTTTTAAATTATAATAAAGGTTTCTTTTCTACCTTATAATAAAGGTGGTGGGAAGCACGTGATCTTATAAATACAAGAATTTGAGTATTAATTGATGACTTTTAACCTTGTATATTATATACATATACAGAGATTTTATCTGGCGGGCAACCCAGACCGAGAACATCAACAACAAGGCCAAGAAAAACGAGAGGACTATGGCAATGTCTTGAGCGGCTTCGACACGCGCTTACTGGCTGAGGCTTTTGGGGTGAGCACCGAGACTGCAAGGAAGCTTCAGAGCCAAGAAGACCACAGAGGCAATATTGTCAAAGTTGAAGAGGGTCTTCAGGTTGTCAGGCCACCACGGATGAGGGAGGAGCAAGCAGAGAGAGAAAGAGAGAAAGAGCAACAAGGTGCTGGACGTAGAAATGGCGTGGAGGAGACTCTCTGCTCTTTGAGACTTGGCGAGAACCTCGACGAACCTTCACGTGCCGATGTATATAATCCCCAAGCTGGGCGCGTCAGCAGCCTTAACAGCCTGAATCTCCCCGTCCTCGGGTATCTTAGACTGAGCGCTGAGAGGGGTGTTCTCTACAAGGTAAGTCTTGGTCTTGAGGCGGGTTGGTTACACGCGCCGCCGTTGATATCCCGAGCCACAACAGTTTTATTTTAAGAAGAAAAATCCTAAATGAATAACAGTTTCAAAAATGAAAAAAAGAAATCCATTACTTTCATTTCACTTCACTTTTTTTTAACTTGTTTAGTTTATATATTTTTTTTTAACAAATAAGTACAGCCTAAATTAACATTGATAACGTGTGCATGCAGAATGCGGTACTAGCACCACACTACAACTTGAACGCTCACAGTGTAACCTACGTGACAAGGGGTCGAGCCCGGGTTCAGGTGGTGGACAACAGCGGTCGAACCGTCTTCGACGAGGAGCTCCGACAAGGACAGGTCTTGGTTCAGCCCCAGAACTACGTGGTGGTGAAACAAGCCAGCAATGAGGGGTTCGAATATGTGTCCTTCAAGACCAATGACAATGCAATGAGAGCTCCACTCGCGGGCCGGACTTCGGTCCTCCGAGCGTTGCCAGAGGAAGTCGTGGCGAATGCATACCGAATTTCACGAGAAGAAGCTCGGAGGTTGAAGTACAGCAGGAAAGAGACCACCGTGCTTCCTTCTAGGGGTGAGAGGAGGGCTTCTGCTTGAGTTATAAGAGTGTAAATATGCGGAGGCCGGGGGAAATGGTTTTAATGGTAGTTTTAAGAGAATAAGAGAAAGGGTCTTATATGTATGGCTCTTCTTGTTGTA
Source organism: Hamamelis virginiana (assembly GCA_017140935.1). NCBI lineage: Eukaryota > Viridiplantae > Streptophyta > Magnoliopsida > Saxifragales > Hamamelidaceae > Hamamelis > Hamamelis virginiana. Next base: position 647,460 of record JAESVK010000767.1, read on the forward strand.
ATGTTAGAGAGCGAGAGAGAGTTTCCTTTCTTTTAATGTTAAAGAGGGTCTTTGTACGGTGCTATAAAAAAAACTGTATCAGTTTTCAACGGCATAATAAAATATCGATCTGTATCACAATAAAAATATCCATCAGTATATAAAACCATATGAGTTTTCAATGGACACAAATAATAAAATATCGATCAGTATTATAAAAAACTGTAACAAAAAATTGTAACAGTTTTCAACGTACATAATAAAACAGTTTTCAATGGATACAATAAAACATCGATCGGTATATAAAACGGTGTCAGTTTTCAACGGACACAAACAATAAAACATCTATCAGTATAAGAGGCGTGCTATTGAGGAAACTTGAATTTTATAGAAAGTGAGTGCCCCAAGTGGGTATAAGAATGCTTAAATATACTTACCGAATAAAATAAAAAAAATAAAAAACGAATGCTTAAATATGTGAATATTCTTTTTGAGGCCACCATAGTTGTAAAAATAAGGTAGCCAGTGTAGAATTTGATTGATTTCTTGTTTGGGCAGTACTTTTACTTATGGCTGTGGCCTGCAAGATGAAAACAATGATTATAGCCATGCATGGAATACAATTTTGATAAAGTTGTTTTAAGAAATAATTAGTCCCACTAAAATGAGGGCCGATTGAATAATACATTGTGGAACCAAATAGTTGTCATCTTAAAAGGGAAACACGTACTCTAGAAGCAAATTTCAGCTCTAGCTCTGATGGATCATGATCATATTTGAGAGTATCCTTAACACGCTCACAGTCACGCACAAATATATACACATGCAAATGAAAGTGCTTGTAATTTACGTTGGGGCGCAAGTTATTGTTGTTAGAACACCACTTAATTGATTGATTCCAAAAGTTTTGAGTTATTAGAAAATGGATCAACAGTAGATATTAAGGCTGCGTTTGGATAAGCTACGACATGGGCGGATCCAGCTTGTGACCAGGGTGGGCACGTGCCCACCCTCAATTTTTTTTAAAAAAAAATTAGTAGGTATATATAAATTCAAATAATATAGATTTGTTAAAGTGCCCACCCTCATTTTTGTTTTAAATCCTTATCTACCTTTTAAATCCTTATGATAAGCCTCTTGTTTGTTACTTTTTGTTTATATAAACAATGTATTTTGGTTTTTGACCTTTTTTTGTATTATATATATTAAAGTTTGAAATCAAAATACAAAAGGTGTCCACCCTGAATGGAATTCCTGGATCCGCCCCTGAGCTACGACTTCCAGTTTTTTGCTTAAAAAAGTAGAAAAATGGAAGTTTTGGTAGCAAAATAGGTTTGGTAAATCATGTAGCTTTTTACTACTTGAAAGTAACTGCAAAAACTTTTAAAATTTGTGGAAGTGAAAAAAAATAGCTTTCACTACTTTTTAAAGTAGAAAGCGGAAGTAAAAAAGGACCGGCCCACTCTTCGAATCCCCGGGGATGCAAAATTCATTTTTCAGTCAACCCTCTCTATTTCCCACAATCCATTCTCTTTCTTCCTCTCTCTCTCTCTCTCTCTCTCTCTCATTCTCATTGCCCTATCTTGCTACCAGAACCCATCTCGCCTCACACCAGAGTGAGAGGCCTCGCCGTCGCACCAACGTGAGAGGGCTCGCCGTCGCACCAGCAACCTGCTCGCCGCACCAGTAACCTGCTCTCCGTCGCACCAGCGTGAGAGGACTGTTCTCTGCTCGCGGTCGCACCAGCCACTAAAAGTGTTTCTTCCTTCAAATTACACCCATTTTATAGCTCTTTTCACAACTAGAATTGTACTCTTGAGGTTTTGGTCTCCTACAATTTTCTTGTCCCTCATGCTCCATTATCTTATGCTTTCAAGAGATGTCGGTGACAAGAAAAAGCAGGAAAATGAGGAAGACGAACAGGAAAATGAGGAAGATATTGATGAGGATTAGGTACCTGAAGCTATGTGTGATAGTTATCAAGGATTTGAGTAGCTCCAGTAGTCATATTTTTCTTTGGGAGCATGACAGGAAACAGAGGTGCCCCATTCAAGAGATATAGTGGTCAATTTTATCAAGGACTTGGGCAGCACCAGCACCAGTATTTCCATATTTTTATCTTTGCTTTTGTTTTGTTTCAATTGAAAATATATATACACTACTAGAAAAACAGCCTAAGACGAGGGTTTAAAACCCTCGTCTTTGGGCTAAGACGAGGGTTATACTTTTGTCATCTATTCCAGGGTCGTCTTTAAAAAGACGAGGGTTTTAGAACCCTCGTGAATTTGAACAAAAGACGAGGGTTTAAAACCCTCGTCTTATATAGAAACGACGAGTGTTTAAAACCCTCGTCTTTTCTCAATACCACTAGCGTTTTCAACCCTCGTCTTTTCTAAAAATGACATTTCAAAAGATAGAAAAGACGAAGGTTTAAAACCCTCGTCTTTGCTCTTTCAATTTTTTTTTTTTTTTTAATTTATTCCATTTGGATATGACCTGTACCAACCTGTATATATACATGTAGATATATTCACAAACCCACCAATATGAAGAGCAAGAATCCTAACTATAAATATAAATTAGGATATGATCATGTAACCTGTATATAAACATGCAATCGCATTCACAAATCCGCCAATGAAGTGCAAGAATCATAACTTATCAAAATATAAGTTAAAAGTGGCATTCATGTACACTCAATTTCGAATCCTAACTATTTATACAATCAATCAATGTCTCATCATCAATCTATTGGAAAACAAAATCCTAATTAAGAATGAGACCCCGAAAATAAATCATGCACTCGAACCCCAAAATAAATCATGCACGTGCTTGCCTTTCCGAATCCAGCATTTTAGAGAATCGCCCTGCACAAAGAGATGTGTCATTATTAATCTTACGCACCAAGCTATCAATAATAACGTATTTCCGGCCATCACAATTTGCAAATTTTTTCCTTAAAAGCAAGCAATATTATAGAAAATGCATTACTTATAAGCCAAATGTAGAATTGAGAGGGAGGGAGGGAGAGAATTTTAAATAAATAGAAGTTTGACATTTAAAAGCTGTAATATTAATGATATGTGGTATGATTAGTACCCTGATTGCTGCACCAACTGCTGTTTCTAGCATGTGGAAGAACTTTGATCCCATCAACTTTCTGGAAAAAAGAGTTAAAGATCTTGGGCGGTCAAGCACAAATGTGCAGGTTCAAGTAGTAGGAGATTAAGTTTCAAAATGTGCAGGTTCAAAGCAGGTTCAACCATTGTGCCCCATCCTTCATGAATCCCACATAGCCTGTGTCAAACTCTCTTTTCAACATAAGTTGCCTGAAAATGAGATTAAGTTTAGTTTACCATTTTTTCTTCAAATGGTAACTGCTGTAAAAATTCAGCAGATTTTTCTGCCACTTGAATCTAATTATCTAACTGAATGTACGGAAAATGGGCAGTCCAATCGCTAGGTAATAACAAGATTGAGTAGTTTGATCATTTTCAAAGGAGAAAATTGATTAAGAGAACAGTGGAAAAAATTGTGAAATCAACTCAACAAGACTCACATTCTGAATAGTATACATACTTAATGAAACAAATGAACCAGCCTCATTCATGGATTCCAATATTCCATCATATTTGCCAGAAACTGAATAGGAATAGGGTATATTAGGAATAGGTTATATGTAATGTCCAAGGATGTAGGCTTTTACAAAACCTCAAGTGTTGTTTATACCCATCTTCAAACGGACAGTTTACCAATTACCACTATGGTAGCTCTATTTATTGGTCTTTCTTATGCGGTACACCATCACACTTTGGTGTTATTCCACATATATATGAAGTCCTTCTAGTTAATAGTTATAGCTTCTTTCTTCTTCTTTTTTTTCCAAGATTAGTTGTCAAATTTTAATTGTTTTAAGTAGTTGAAGTTAATCCCATTCCACTGTCTATATATGTTCATCTCTATTTAGACCATAGTATCCAAAAGAACTGTAGCATAATTATAAAACAAAGGTTTAATCTCATTCTACTGTCTATTTATGTTCATCTCTATTTAGACAATGGTAACCAATAAACCAAAAGTACTGTAGCATAATTACAAAATAATAGCTAACAAGTACCATAGACTTCAGGTCTCATTTAAAACCATAATTTCAACATGTTTTACAGCTGCTATTCTTGAAGACCATATATACTATCAAATTACCTGTCAGTGTTCAATGTCCTGAAAAGCACACGACGTACTCCTTTGGGAATATTTAAGGATTTCATAACTTCAGCTGTAAGAAGAAGATGTGATTATAACCTGATTCATCCCAAATTATACCTAAATAAATGACACAAAGCGTTCTCATCATTTGTCAAGTGTAAATAGAATTTCATTAGTCATAAGCAACTTGAATCCATTATTCCACTAACATTATACAATATTTTTATATTCAAAACTGAAGACTTGTGGCAACCTCAATGATAATGGTCACCCAAAATGCCTCTTGAGGGATGGAAAGAGCTACCATGCAGTTTGGCTTCTCTTATCTTAGCACTAGAAGTCCTTGAAATAAGGTGGCATATACCTTACCAGAAAGCAAAAGGAAAGGCAACAAATAACAAAATAGTACAGGGCTTTACCAATTCAAACAGGTCATGTCAAGAGTCAGCATCACCTTCCTACCACTCTTAAGTATAATAATTGAAAAAGTAAAATAATTGAAAGAGTGGCAATCTACACATGTACAGCTATAGTTGTAAAAGAAAACATTATTATATCATCATACTTTATGAACTCAAAACTCATAATGTTGAGGGAGCTTCTAAAACAACTAATATACAAGGTATATGTTGGGGAGGTATTATGAATGTCCCATTCATATAGTTTGACAAAAGTGCACTTCCAAATAAAAGAATTCAAATGGCTTAAAATCTTGAAAATCAAGTATAAAGGAGAACTGATTTATTTTTTCTCTCTATAAGGAAGGATGCCTCATTTACTTGTTAAAATCTTCGTCCAACTTTTGTTTATTCAAATGCCTCATTTATTTTTTCTCTCTATATGGGGCAAATTCACATATATATTACTTTTTAAATAAAGGATTTGGGTGTTTAGTAATAGTTAGACAAAATCATATGTACAGTGAACATACCTCTTATTTAATACATCATTCCTAGTCCAAGGTATTAGTCCAAATGCATATATGTCCAGTCGGAATACCTACAGATTAAAACACATCAATTTGAGTAAATCACCAAATAATCATATACAATTCAGCAATTCCACAAAACAACATTGTTTCACATCTAAGTGAAATCTTATGCAATTTTTAGCTTTTATTTATTAATTTTTTCCAGGCAACATCTTTTGCATTTATTAATTAATAAATTTTTCAATATTTTTTATGTTCCCATAGTTTTCTAATTCATTTTTAAAAAATTCATAACCATGATACTATGAGCTGAAAACTTGTCCCTTGGATTTCTCAACTTAAATGCAAATTCGAAAACTATGGTTATGCCTGCAGGCTAATGGAGTACAGAATGAGTCTACTAAACATTACAATTAATCAACCAACATTAAACAATCCACAATATGTTCAAAGATTAATGATTTCTTAAGCAACATTGACCTAAAAAAGTCAGATAAATTATCATTCACCTCCTCCTCTTATCCTGAAATTGGTTTCCCCAACGCAATACATCCATAAATTCTCTCCCCCTCTTTTTATTGAGGAAGAGGAGGAGGTGGAGAAACAGGAGGATTATCTAGACGGTTATTATTAAAACTGCAAAATGGGAGCACAGAAATTAGCATAACATTTAGATAGATTTCCGAAGACCACTACCATGAAAATGGAAATTTCTTGCAATAAACCTGATGGGAGTAAATAGAGAAAAGGATCCATTGACAGGAATAGGTCTTGTTAGAACATTGTTGGATAGATCCTGGCATTCCACAAGGCCAGATGGTGATTTCACATTCTAGCAATGAAATAATGCGAGGGCAAACTAAGAATAGACACCTAGTTTTCAGAGTGACAAAATTTGACAAGAACACCTAGTTTTCAAAATGACTAAATTTGACTTCAACTTTACACTCACAGGACTTGTAGTGACATAACAGTAGTTAAAGACCCAAGAATATGCCCCGCCAAGGTGTTGTTGAGCTGCCTATCCATGCCGAAACAGTTCATAGAACAGACACAGTTATTTTTGAGAAAATCAATGATAATTCATTTATAAAATGACTAGTTGACACAATTGATTAACAAAAACTAGTATACGCACAATTAAAAATAGAAAGCCCTCAGTACCAATGATCTCTATATGACATAGTGATCATAATTTCAAGAGTTGAATCCTGGACTGCCTCCAGTTTTTAAAGCAGATATACAGGACATCTAATTTTTATTGTCCAATCAAGTGCATGACACTGGTTGGATAAGAAGAAATAAATACAATATATTACATCTAAATTAGCATTTCTATATTTTTTTTTAAACATTTCTCAGTCAAAATTTAAAACAACAATGAATGTGCTATGGGCGTGAAAAATAGAATATTTTCCCTCTTTTTCCCTCTTTTTGATAAGGAAAAATTGTATTTCATTAAAAATAGAAAAGGGCAAAACAACTCCTGTACCAGGAGGTATACAATATCAAAAGTCAACTCTAAAAAGCTAAAGAATCAAGAAAATTATGGAAAGTGTTCTGGCTCTCAGAAAACACCAGAACTTTACACAAAAAATTATCATCATAAACAAAATTTACTTTAATATTAAACAAATTTTTAATTCATTCTTTGAGAGCCCCATGTCAGAATAACTCATCTACCATGTTGATATGCATAAAACTCATCAAATTCAGTTCAGAAACAAAAGCAAAAACTATCTATTCACACATCTCTTTAGAGGTCTATCCAAATCATTGCTTCACATATCAAAAATTTCACACTAGAAGTGATTATGGCAAAAGCTAGGGGCCCAACTTTGGCCAAAATAAATTTTGAATTCATAATCTATTATAGTTTTTAGACTTAAAAAGGGTTCTAAACAAATTTTGAGCTCCAAACATGATTTTAGGCAAAGTTAATCCAAACGAGGCTTACATGACAATCACAATCATAGTCAAACTCCGAACTACAATGTTCAGTTTGTTTGAATAGTTCTCCCACATGGATCATCTGCACATTTTGTCCTATCATAGCCGAAGTTCTGGATCTTAAAAGTTAAAATAAATATTGAAATCATTTCCTATTTACAACATTAAAATTCTTAGACAAAATAACCCCAAATATTTGTTACTATAATCTGCAATAAGCAGTTACCCCATGCCAATATATATAACTATTAGGATTCAAGATTAAAAATCAAGAAAAACAGCAAAATCAACAGAGAAATACTCACTTCTCATTAAGATTGGAATCACCAAATGGATTTGAGTCATTCGAATAACCCGAAACTGTCTGCGACTTTAATTTCTTTGCAACTCGTAGTGCCTAATGAAACAAACCAGAACAAGAAATCATCACCACAACCAAAAGCCCTAAAAACCCAGTTCAACAACTAAACAGAGTGAAATGCAATAGCAAATAGAGGAGTGAAGAACTAACAATTTGAACATCCTGATCATCGAGTGAGATTGGAGGAGAAATCTGGAAGTCTAACTTCTCTCGATTGGAGGATCTGAGGGTTTCGGGGGCTGCAAATTAAAACAAATAAATGCAAAGCTACAAGAAAGACATACCATTACGGACACCAGGCCTTTGGTCCTTCGACCTTTAGCTCAAGTCGCTAATCTACGACTACCCTTATTTGTTACTTGCAAAAGACCTTCAACAGCTCTAGCCGCAGATGCAGCTACCTCGGTACCGGCAATAACCCTAGTTGCGTGCTCAAACCCCCCGAAATTTTGTGAGAGAAACAGAGAATCGAGATGTATGAGAGAGATAGCGAGAGAGAGAGCGAGAGAGATCGAGAGACGGCGAAAAATACCAACTGAATGGGTGCGATCAATTGACAAGGGTTGAAAACCCTCGTGAAATCCTTCTGCAAATCGCGCGGCAATTTGAGCGGGCAAAATTGCTCAACCTAAGACAAGGGTTTGATATAACCCTCGTCTTTACTTACCCTTTAACGACACTTTTAAAAAAGCCTCGTCTTATAGTGGCTTTTCACGAGGATTTTGCAAAACCCTCATCTTTTCCATGTTTCCTTTGTCGCCGTTGCCCATTATTGTAGAAGTGATATATATATATATATAT
>JAESVK010000767.1:662163-673756 GCA_017140935.1 Hamamelis virginiana
GTGCAAATGTCCAAATTATCAACGAATAAATGACACACATCATGTTTTGCATTTTTTCACGTCTATTTTTTTTTAACTGAAACGTGAAACATGTAACGTGTACAGTGTCTAAGTTATTGTCACAACATTTAATCAGACAGACAAATAACAAACATCACACCCACGTTTTTTAACTGAAATGCGTCCTAGTATTCAACATTGATTGCTACTTCCAAATATTTTCTTTTAAAATTTATGAAACTTTTTTGGGAAAAAGAAATTTATGACAAGGGGTAGGATTCTACTTTGAAGTATTTTTTTTATAACAATATATATTAAAGAAGTTCTCTATTTTTAGTTTATGATACTTTCAAAAATATATGACAATGGTTGGACTGTCATGCCTATGTAATGAATATCAGATGTTACTTTGGTTTGAAAATTAAAATTTTTTAAACTACATCTCAAAGGCGAGTGGAGATCTTCTGTCCCACTTTTTGTGTCACATTTACTGTACACTCTCACAAAAGTACACCTTAAAATTTTAATTATAAATATTTATTAAAATGTGGGATTTTCAAAATAAACTTTTGTGAGAAGGGACATGAAGTGATACACAAAAGATCTCCACTCCTCAAAGACCCACATAAACTCTAAGCAAAAGGTGGTGGGTTCAAGCTCGTGGGGAAGCACGTGATGTTATAAATACAAGAATTTGAGTACTTATCAACTTTTAACCTTAATTAATTAACTGTATTATATACACACAGAGATTCTATCTGGCGGGCAACCCAGAACAAGAACATCAACGACAAGGCCAAGAACAACAAGAACGGCAATGTCTTGAATGGCTTCGACACGCGCCTACTGGCGGAGGCTTTTGGGGTGAGCACAGAGACTGCAAGGAGGCTTCAGAACCAAGAAGACTACAGAGGCAACATTGTCAAAGTTGAAGAGGGCCTTCAGGTGGTGAGGCCACCACGGATGAGGGAGGAGCAAGCAGAGAGAAAAAGAGAGAGAGAGCAACAAGGTGGTGGACGTAGAAATGGCGTGGAGGAGACTCTCTGCTCAATGAGACTCGGCAAGAACCTCGGCGATCCCTCACGCTCCAATGTATACAATCCGCAAGCTGGACGCGTCAGCAGTGCCAATAGTTTGACTCTCCCCATCCTCGGGTATCTCGGATTGAGCACGGAGTGGGGTATTCTCTACAGGGTAAGTCATGGTTTTGAGGCGCGTTGACTGCACGCGCCACCGCTAACATCTTGAGTCACATTTCTTTTTTTTTAAGGAAAATATTAAATCAATCACGGTTTAGACTACATTTTTTATACAAACAATCGCATATGCATACTAAATTAACATTGATAACGTAGGCATGCAGAATGCGATACTAGCACCACACTACAACTTGAACGCCCACAGTGTAACCTACGTCACAAGGGGTCGAGCCCGGGTTCAGGTAGTGGACAACAGCGGTCGATCCGTCTTCGACGACGAGCTCCAGCAAGGACAGTTCTTGGTTCTGCCGCAGAACTTCATGGTCGTCAAACAAGATAGCAACGAGGGGGTCGAATGGGTGTCCTTCAAGACCAATGACAATGCCATGATAGCTCCACTCGCCGGTCGGACTTCAGTTCTCCGAGCATTGCCGGAGGAAGTTGTGGCAAATGCGTACCAAGTTTCAAGAGAAGAAGCTCGGAGGTTGAAGTACAGCAGGAAAGAGACCACTGTGTTTACTTTTAGGGGTGAGAGGAGGGCTTCTGTTTGAGTAATAATAATGTAAATATAAGAGAATAAAAAGAGAGGGTCTTATATGCATGGCTCTTGTTGTTGTAATTTTATGGTTTTAGGGGTGGGTCTTGTATTGGGGCACTGGGTTGGTTGTTTTTGTCCTCTTTAGGGGTGGTTGTTTGTTCTTGCTTTTGTTCCCAGATTTGGGGCGGTTTTTGTTTTTTTTTTTTGTGTTTTCTCCTGTGTTCTTTAGGTTTGGTTGCTGGCTTTGCTTCCCGTTTTGGGGAGGTGCTGCCGGTTTTTCCTTAGATTTTTGTAGCTTAAGGTTTGTGTTATTTGTTATGGGCTTTGCTGCCCCTTTGGATCAATAAATTTCTTGCTTATCCAAAAAAAAAAAAAAACTGTTACTGTTTTCAACAGACCCAATTTCTCATGGATCAGCATATGAGTTGTGTGCTTGAGGGAGCTTTAATTTTATAGAAAGTGCCTAAGGGGGCCAATTGAATAATGCATTGTGGAAGCAAATAGTTGTCTTCTTAAAAGGGAAACACCTACTCGATCTAGAAGCAAATTTCAGCTCTCTGATGGATCATAATCTTTGAAATCGAGTACCCTTAACACGTACACCCACGCTCACGTGTGCATATATACGTGTGAAAGTGCTTGTAATTGACATTGACCAAGTTATTGTTGTTAGAACTTAGAACACCAGCTGATCGAAAATGGGTCAACAATGTATATTATGTTAATGGTAATTTTCCTCACTGTGACTCACACTCGTATGCGAAGAGATAGACTTTCAAAAATCAGAACTCCGATACCACATTAGAATACCATATAATCCCAAAAACTTATACTAATAAGAAATAGGTCACTAGTGTACACTAAGCTAACAACTCTCTGTATACTGTGTTTAAGTGATCATTAATAATGCTTCCAAACTTTATTAAACAATCAAATAAATATCACTATGTACTTTGTTCTACATATAGTTTTCCTTCATTTTTTTTATTATTTTTATTTATGGCAGTTAAGTATCCTGGGTTAGTTTGTACATGCCAGACTAAATTTCTCCCTGATCCAACCAAAGACAAACATGGATGAAGCCATATATGTGAGAATCAGGGGAAGCAATTGCCACCCTCGAAATAAAAATTTTAAACTCTTACAATTTTGTAAAATTTGAATTTGCTCCCCTAAAATTTTTTTGGCAGCATGTCTCCTATATTTTGGAAAACTTTCAAACCTACCGAAGAAACCTTAATAAATTGGTTATTGAGGCTTTTAGTACTCTGTTGATGCCAAAGTATTAGTTTTTTATGTTTTTGTTGAGTGAATGCTTTGATTGGTGAGGTTTTGTTTGATTAATTTTACTTTATTTTGGGATCTTTCTTGTTCTTCATTTGACATTTCTATATGCATATGTTGCTCTCTTTCAAGGGGACTTTTCAGTCTCTGTTTCGTGCTACTGCTGGGTCATGTGTTGGTCTTTCTGATTTTGGATGGACTGTTTTGTGGAAGCCCTGATGAGCTAGTTAGCTTTGCATAAAATCATTTTTGGAGAACTATTTTTTTTTTGTACATCTCTTTAGAGTTATCCTCAATCAACTCTTGATATATTAAAATTTTCGCACGAGAAGTTACTGTGAGAAGAGGGTTTAGCTTTAACCAACTATCCTATATTCCTCAAATCGATCATTTAGAAGTAATTATCATTCATCGATCTCTATGAATAAAGTAAAATTTTAAGCCAAAAGTGATTTTAGACAAAGCAATTTCAAATGGGGCCAAAGTTTACTTCCCTTGAACTAGATTCTTGGTTTCGTCCCTAAAACCGGGATAAGAGAATTAACGTAAAATAATATAGCCTCAAGAGACTTTCAAATTTCGATTCGACAACGTCCAGATTGACGGATTGTCTGAGGAACACTTAAGCTACCCTTTTAGGTTTACATATAGCCTTTCTACAAGGCGCCCAAATTACTGTATATATACTTTGTTTTTTATTTTTATTTTTATCAACCACAATAATTTTATTAAATTAAAAAAAAAAATTACAATAGAATACTAACAAAATAATTGTATATATACTTTCTTCTACAGTTTTCTATAAGGGCAAGCTGACGTATACTTTGTTCAACAGTTTTCTGGAGAACAAGACATTTTTCTACATGCAACTTTACAAGTGGCGTGTCTTTCTCAATGCAATCACAACTCTAATAAGCTAGTTGTCATAAGGAGAAGCAAAATGAACTTCCCATCATGCATGTCTTTTTCTATGCAAACACTGCTCTAAGCTAGGTGCCATCAGGAGAAGTAAAATGGACCTTTTCAACTGTAAGATCAACCACTACAGTGACTGAAAGATCAAAACTTTGATCAACTTTTGTTCATCATTTGAAAATTGATATTATATATATATATATAGTTGATGTATTATTACTGTCTTAACACAATATGTATGCAAGATTACATGCGGTTCATTACCATACAGTGATTGTAAGCTCTTTAATTTTCAATCTCTTAAAATTATTTTAGGTTTTTAATTTTGAAGGGAGGATCATAAAGTATGAAGATATGAATGGGGATTCCTTACTGCTTCCCTAATTTCTTGTCTTCTCTGTATAATTAGGTCTTGTCATCATCATAATTTTTCTTCCCAAGACATTATTAGGAATCTCCCCACAGGTCAAACATTATCACTAAAATCAAACGACTAAAATATTTAACTAATTTAAATTTTATAAAGTATTCTATAGCTAGGAACTACTATCTCTGCTAGGTCCTTATATATATATATACAAAGAGAGAATAATCTATTATAAGGTGCACTTTAAGTGACCTGTGCAGGGTTAATTGTAAAATAAATTTTGAAAAAATCGACTGTTGTGTTAGATTACAATTTTTTTGAATGTTATGCTCATTAGAAAATTACAGTGATCCAACATTAAAATATCGCTATAAAAAGATGTGATTTTTTTATTCTTAAACAATTCGCAAGTTCTTTAAAATAGGTTTTTTTTTTTTTTTTTTTTTTTTTTTTTTTCAGAAACTATCCAGTGGATTACTATAATTTTCGGTGAGCAATGACATTAATAAGAAATAGATCTAATCAAATGGTCGATTTTTGCAAAATCTATTTTGCAATTGGCCCTATGCAGGTCTTCACCTTACGCAACTTTGCCAAAGATGCACCTATAATAGACTCCCTTATAAATGTGTGTGTGTGTGTATATATATATATATATATATATATATATATATATATATATATATATATATATTGAAAAATTCATATGATAGGACCCAATTATATAAATGAGACATAATTAAGGAGCCATAATTCCAATTGTGATAGTAATGCATCAGCCAAACCATCTCGATTCGTGTATATATATATATAACTTCTAATATCAGGTGTCCTCTTGTAGAGACACTTGCAGTGAAAATTTTGAAAAACTGACCGTTGGATTAGATACTAGTCTCCTATCATGTTTGTCATGTTTGCCAAAAATCACGGTGATCCAACGACTGATTTTTGAAAAATGTAATTTGGGAAAATTGTGACTTTTTTGTTCTTTAAAATGTTATCATTTATTAGCATTAAGTTTTATCAAAAACCAACCATTGGATTACTGTGATTTTTGGTAGGCATGACATACATTATATGGGTACCTAATCTAAAAGTTAGTTTTCCAAAATTTGCACTGTAAATGGCTCTACAAGAGGACACCTAATGCAAAATGCATCAGGTGCACTCGACCATAGCACCTTTGTATATACATATAAATATATATAATTCCAAAATTTGCACTATAAGTGGCTCTACAAGAGGGTACCTGATGCAAAATATGCATCAGGTGCACTTAACCATAGCACCTCTGCGTGTGTGTGTGTGTGTATATATATATTAATGATGTGGAAGCAAGATAGATCCTTTATTTTTGTGCATTTTTGAAAGACAATAAAGTTAAGATTCTATTATGTTGTCTTATCACTTAGTATTATTATGTTGCCACATCATTTGGTTTAAAAAATTCAATCTAAAATTTGGTCCACCTAGCACTTTTCTTATAATAAAAGTGTGACTACATCTACCAACTAATATAGTGTTTATTCTCTACTTTTTAAAAGGTCAAACCGAAAAATGATACCAATTATCTTGTAATCTAATGACACTAGCCTCCTTTACCTCTTTGTAATGGGAAGGATTAAGGTTCAAACAAAAAATAGTTTTTTTTTTTTTTTTTGGGGGGGGGGGGGGGTTTATATACCTGTAAACCCCTTTATAGAAAATTTTAGGGTAATTTGGCCAGAAGTCCCAGATTAATAGAATTTCGTGTGAAAAGTCCTCCCAAAAATCTTTTTTTGCGAAGAGTCCTTTTATCACATTTAGACAAAATTGCCCCCGCCCCAAACTCTTCTTTATTTCATGATTTAACTGATAGTAGCCAAAATGAAAGAGACCTCATAGAATAGAAAGAAATGGGAGAGAGAAAGAGAAGGAAAAGGAGGAGAGATCGAGAAGGAATGGCGATCAAGTTTCTTCTCCGACAATGTTCAAAGTTTCCGGCATTGGATGGAGTTGTAACGGTGAAATCAATGCCAATCAAATCTTTTCTTTCCCGATCTCTATCTCATTTTAGGTAATGGAATCTCGGCATCAAATCTGCAATTTTCCAAAAAAGTAATTGCATGTTGCCAACGAAGGCATCCGGTAAGATCTCATCTTTCTTTTTCTCACTTTCTTTCTCTATCCACACTCACACACACTTTATTTCTTCACTCTGTCCATGGCCTCCATTGCTGGAGCTCCATCTGCTGGATCAAAGCTTCTCTTCACATTATTGTCGTGATGTGAAACTGATATGTGTTACACTGATCAAATGGTGAGTCGAAGTTTAATAGCCACAGGCCTCCTCTTCTTCCTCTTCCAGACCTCCGGTGAGAAGTGAACCAGTGTACGGCGAGCCGCGTTTTCATCGAACGAATCATTTTGTGGCTATTAAAGCGAACTGCATCTCTACGTACTATAAATCTTGGACGAAGACTCAGGTTTCCGGTGAAGCCTACAGTTGGTCGTCAAATTCCAATCGTCTTAAAGGAGTCCGTTCTCCCTCTTCGTCTCCAAATTTGATCCATTCCATTTCAGATCTCATCTAATTCGGTAATGTGGTCAAGCTTACAGAGATGGAATGCTACATTAAGGCATTAACTTATGGGGAATGTTACAAATTAATGTGAAAGTGGTTCGAAAGAGGCAAGAAATTAATGTTACAGGTGAAAAACCATGGTTACCTGAGATTAAGTATGCTGATTCCTTAGTTGCACAAAGCATAAAAGAGAGAGAAGATGATGCTTTTCACCATGGATTAAGCTTATTACCTGCTACGAGGTAATGCTTTTTTTAGAATTTTGGGTTTTTTTATTAAAAAAAATGAAATGAATTCAAAAAATATGCAGACAGTGAAAACGCTCAAAATGCAGTGAAAACACTCAGAATACAGTGAAAATCATAAAAAGATAGTGAATTAACAAGAAAAAAGACAGTAAAAATACTCAAAATGGTATTTTCACCGTACTAAGGTGTATTCATTGTGTTGAGGTGTTTTCACTACACTGAGGCGTGTTTTTACTGTGCTTCCGTACTTGGGTTTTCACTGAATTAATTTGGGAGGAAAATTATCAAAAAAGTTTTTTAAAAAAAAAAAAAAACTCAAAGACACAGTGAAAACCCTATAAAAAAAAATGCTCTTTTAAATTAGAAAATTTTTCAAAATAGAAACAAGAAATCTTTTCACACTTTGGGAAATTACAAACACATTTTGCGGTCACAGCCTACCATTTAGGGCTAAAATCATAGAAAACTCTACTATTTTAAAGCATTTTCGAAATTTCAGCACTTGAGGTTAATTTGATTCCGGCAAGCATATTCCGGCAACTCAGTCTTCATCTTCCCACCGACAATGGCTGAAAAAGGTTAGTTGGTAACTTCTTTCTCCTCCTTTTTTTATTTTTATTTTTTAATTATTTTATTTAGTTCGTATTTTCTCACCAATGTTGTGCTGAAACGGCAAAAAATAATCAATTTTTTTTTTAATTTTATTAATTACTATCCTAACATTGTCATACCAACATTCCCAAAAAATTATAAGAATTAAATAAAAATTATTTTGTTCTCACTGGGGATTTTACTCTTTTTTTTTTTTTTTTTTTTTCTCACGGTATACATCAATAGGGTTAGTTGTTAGTCGACTGGCAGGGAAGGGGACACCACAATGCAGGAATTGTGGAGCACGTGGGGATATATATCCACTACTTACAGCAAACTACCACATCTCACCAAAGGTGAGTCGAATCCATAACCTCTTAGATATATGAGTCATGGGCCACCCCAGTTGGTTAAGGGCATTTTACTTTTGCCTAAGATAATTTTATTAATAAAAAAGTTAGCTTATATAGCATTAATTGCTACTCGCATTCATTCAACTTATGCAAAATAAATCATAATATATATATATATATATATATATATAAAAAAAAAAACACAAGCACAACATATCACTATTAATTATTCATTATATTTTTTCCTGAATTATTCATTATTCAGGGGTACCCTGTATGCGGCTTTCATACTACCTGTATAAACAAAAATATATATAAAACATTAATTCAAACCACCTGTAAGTTCCATGCATACCCAGCTAGCCAACAATTGAACCCACTTCATCCCTCTGATCACCACCGACACATCAAAGGTCCCACATCGTATTCATTTATGATCATCATAAACCTCAACCTCACTGCAACAACCCTAAAAAGATCTCACATGCAGACAGATTTCAGTTTGTATCTTTCTCAAAAAGAGAAGAGCCAGCTGCTCCACCTAAGGCTATGAGGTGTAAGACACGAGGGTTTAGAAGGCCATGCATAGTGAAAAATGGCTTAAGATTTCTACACGAACTATCATTATGTGTCAACCTCCAATTCATCACTCTCTCCTATAAATACCACCACCTTCAAGTCGCCACTTCACCATATTAGCTACAATAAGTTTTTATTTCCTTTCTCTCTTTTACCTTGTAATATCGCTATGGCAATGCCATCTTTGCTTTCGTTTGCTCTTTTCTTTCTTGTTATCTCTCATTGTTGCTTTGCTAGGCAGCAGCAGGAGGGAGAGTTTCGAGGCGAACGCGGCCGAAGCCCATGCCAACTCAATAGTCTGAATGCTCTTGAGCCCAACAACCGTGTCAAGTCCGAAGCTGGCGTTACAGATGTGTGGGATGACAATAATCAGCAACTCCAGTGTGCCGGCGTCACCGTCGTTCGTCACAATATCGAACCCAGAGGCCTTCTCTTGCCTTCCTACACTAATGCTCCTCAACTCATCTACATTGTCCAAGGTAAAACTCCATTCGGATTAAATACTCTTCTTTATAAATGTCATGCATTCCAAAAACGGTTTTTGAATGTTCATTTGTGTTTCATGGGATGTGCAGGTAGGGGAATTCAAGGTACCTTGATCCCAGGTTGTCCTGAAACATACGAATCAACTGATGAATCTCAACAAGGACAAGGACGAGGCCAAAGGCACCGAGACCAGCATCAGAAGGTTCGAAGTTTCCGAGAAGGCGACGTCCTCGCATTGCCGGCCGGAGTAGCACAGTGGGTCTACAACAGCGGTGATAACCGCCTTGTTGCTGTTGTTCTTCTTGACACTAGCAACGACGCCAACCAACTTGATCAAAACCCTAGAGTAAGATACCATTTATATATATATAAATTATAAAATTTTTTCACGCCTACTTTTTTTACTTAAAATGTGAAATTAACATGTGTCAAGTGTCAAATCTGTTCGACAGATAAATGATACATATCACGTTTACGTTTTTTCACGTTTATGTTTTTTAATTGAAATAAAAAACGTGAAACGTATGTAAATGTTCAAGTTATCGATAGATAAATAACATATATCAAATCTATGTTTTTTCACGTTTTAAATACGTGTGCAAATGTCCAAGTTATCGTCAAATAAATGACACGGATCATGTTTACGTGAAAACGTCTTCGTTTTTAACTGAAACTTGAAATGTGTACAAAAATATATGAGAATGGTTGGACTGTAATTTCTATGTAACCAAATATGAGATGTTAATTTGGTTTGAAAATTAGAATTTTTTAACATAAACTCTAAGCAAAAAAAGGTGGTGGGTTCAAGCGCGTGGGAAGCACGTGATCTTATAAATACAAGAATTTGAGTGCTAATTGATGACTTTTAACCTTGTATATTATATATATATACAGAGATTCTATCTGGCGGGCAACCCAGACCGAGAACATCATCAACAAGGCCAAGAAAAACGAGAGGACTATCGCAATGTCATGAGTGGCTTCGACACCCGCTTACTGGCTGAGGCTTTTGGGGTGAGCACCGAGACTGCAAGGAAGCTTCAGAGCCAAGAAGACAACAGAGGCAACATTGTCAAAGTCGAAGAGGGCCTTCAGGTTGTCAGGCCACCACGGATGAGGGAGGAGCAAGCAGAGAGAGAAAGAGAGAAAGAGCAACAAGGTGCTGGACGTAGAAATGGCGTGGAGGAGACTTTCTGCTCTTTGAGACTTGGCGAGAACCTCGACGAACCTTCACGCGCCGATGTATATAATCCCCAAGCTGGGCGCGTCAGCAGCCTCAACAGCCTGAATCTCCCCGTCCTCGGGTATCTCCGACTGAGCGCTGAGAGGGGCGTTCTCTACAGGGTAAGTCTTGGTCTTGAGGCGCGTTGGTTACACGCGCCGCCGTTGATATCCCGAGCCACAACTGTTCTGTTTTAAGAAGAAAAATCTTAAATGAATTACTGTTTCAAAAATGAAAAAAGAAATCTATTAAAAAAGAAATTCTATCTTACTACAGTAGTAGTTTATTTAGCATTATTTCTTATTTTAAAAAATTGCGTAAATTAATGGTGATAACGTGTGAATGCAGAATGCGATACTAGCACCACACTACAACTTGAACGCCCACAGTGTAACCTACGTGACAAGGGGTCGAGCCCGGGTTCAGGTGGTGGACAACAGTGGTCGAACCGTCTTCAACGAGGAGCTCCGGCAAGGACAAGTCTTGGTTCTGCCCCAGAACTTCGTGGTGGTGAAACAAGCCAGCAATGAAGGGTTCGAATATGTGTCCTTCAAGACCAACGACAATGCTATGATAGCTCCACTTGCCGGCCGGACTTCGGTCATCCGAGCGTTGCCAGAGGAAGTGGTGGCGAATGCATACCAAATTTCACGAGAAGAAGCTCGGAGGTTGAAGTATAGCAGGAAAGAGACCACCGTGCTTACTTCTAGGGGTGAGAGGAAAGCTTCTGCTTGAGTTATAAGAGTGTAAATATGTGGAGGGGGTAAACGGTTTTAAGGGTAGTTTTAAGAGAATAAGAGAAAGGGTCTGATATCTATATGTACGTATGGCTCTTGCATGTTGGTGTAATGTTATATGTAAGAGGAGAGTTTCTCAGTAAATAAAAACGAGTACTGCTTTTGCCTTTGTGGGTAAGTACGTACGTAATAAAACTCTGCTATTCTCCTTAATTACATTTTTCCTTCTCTTTTTGTTTTCACTCTATAAGAAAGCCTGAATGGGCAAAGAGGGCTTGGTTATGTTTTTCTTCATCTATTTGGAGGCATAGTAGGAAATTGAGCATTGGCTCGATAATTGTCTCTTATGGTCCAAGAGAGGTTAATTCATGGCTGATTGGTTGGTCCAAGAGAGGTTAATTCATGGCTGATTGGTTTGTCAAGAGTGGGCCGGGGATGGTATTAAAGCTTCAGAAATTTTCCTTATGGTCCAAGAGAGGTTAATTCATGGTTGATTGGTTTGTCAAGAGTG
>JAESVK010000767.1:679411-711057 GCA_017140935.1 Hamamelis virginiana
AGTGGATAATAGAGAAGGATAAACGTGGATAATAGAGAAGGATAAATCGAGACGGATAAACATCATCCACAATCCACTCAAGATAAACATCACCCCCAAGAGTGAACGAGAGGGCCTCCCGATCCAGGTTGGCTGGTTCACACCTTCTTCTTGATTCAAAGAGTGAACCCTCTTTTCTCCTCCGGCAATGGGCGCCATGAGAAGGTCTGTGACTGTCTCTGCGTCACCACGTGCTCCCACATAACGGCGACGTTTTTGTAGTTGTCGACGATCAGGTCGTTGTTGCTTAATCTGAATGTAATGGCATTGGAATTAAAGGCTAGAGTGAGGTTTAGACGGCTTTTGGTGATAGAAACAGAGCTGCTTAAATAGAGTTGAACTGCGTTGTAGAGTTCGTTGGTATTTACGTCGTCTATCTCTGTGATGTTGAAGTAGCAGTATGAAGAGAAAAAGTAACGGGCAGGAGAGTGAAAAAAGTGAGGGAGAGAAAGTAATGGGCGGGCAGGAGAGAGTGTGTGAAAAAGTGATCTTTGACTTTAATATCAGTGCAATAGAGGCCATTAGATCAAAGCATAATTAGGGGTGGAGATGAAGAGTTTGTATAAGAGTAAAAATATTGTGTTAGGTGAACCGACCCCTTTATAATTTTATTGCCAAATAGAAAAATAAAATAATTTTTTGCAAGGGTAATAGTGTCAATTCAAAACTATAAATAGCTTTATTAGATGGTATCCAACAAGACAGTAAAAGTAATTTTAAGTGCGCACGCAACAACATTTTTAAAATATAGTTTTCAAGCACAACATATTGACTTCTGCTTCAAAAGCATAAGTAAAAGCTATCCCAAACGGAACACGTACACAAAATAAAACTCACTCACATGCGCGCGCGCGCACACGCACACGCACACACATATATATATAATCCCTTTTTTGTGAGGACGTGCGGATGTAAGATGGGTGAGGACATGCGCGGGTGGCCATTCGATGGCATTAATGAAAATCAACGATGGATGGCCTTCAATTGCTAAACCCGGTCCAGGTCCTTCATTAACAGACATGATGGCTGTAGCAAATAAGAAAACAAAGGGTTTCTGCAGATCCAAAACAAAAGGGGATCCTTCTCATATTCTCACATTCGCAATCCTTCATTCCTTATCACATTCTCACTTCTCACAGTCCCAATCGCCACCATTGATGCTCTTATTTGCTACAGCCATCATCGATTAAAGGGGATCCTTCTCACATTCTCACATCTCACATTCGCAATCATTCCTTCCTTCTTACATTCTCACTTCTCACAGTCCCAATCGCCACCATTGATGCTTTTATTTGCTACAACCATCATCGATTAGCTTGCGAGTTGAAGGACCTACACCTCTCGAGTCTACAACACAAATAGCATGAAGATACCCAGCCCTAATTTCAGCTGCACTTTTGAAGGAAGCCAAAGAACGAAGCTGGTAAGTTAAGGCTTTTTCGTGTTTCTCTTTTTTTGGGAATCAATTGTCAGATGTGGATTTAGGGAGTCTCAATTCTTGATGATGGGATGATGTTAGCAAGAATAAATATCAAAGTTTAGTCAAAAGGCTACGGGATTTGGGGAGATTTATTCACTTCTGTAACCATTTTTATTCTTTTCATCAGTAAAAGCCACAAGGTTCGCTTCCCCCAATTCAAACCTACTACTCTTACGTACTTCATCACCAGATTATTTTAACCCATAATCTGGTCTAGGTAAAAAAATTTACATCTGTAATGGATGTCTTTGGACTTCCATGTGGAATGGTGTGATATAAGATAACTTATTGAAGGGTAGATAAGTTAGGGCATTTTTTTTTTTTTTTCAGATTTAGGGCTTTTGCATCAAATGCCCAAAATATTAATTTAGGGCTTTTGCATCAAATGCCCTAAATAAAGGGATTAAGGCTTAAATTTTTTATCATATGTCATTAATTTGCTAACTTTTCAATTTTGAATCCCATAATATTATGTGTTTTCATCCTTATACAGTAGGTTGAAAGCAGGAAAAAAAATGTCGTCAAGTCAAACAATCCAAAATGCATACAATCCAAATATGAGATTCGATATTGCCACTGTGTCATACGAGCACCTTTGAGAACATCGCTAACGGTCTCAAATCTTGGAAGACGGTTTTTCGGATGCATGAATTATAAGGTAATTCTTTTCCATGCATAAAATAGAGAATTGAAATATTCTAAAATATTATCATTTAATAATTGACTTCTTCCATTATATGGAAATAATGGATGTGGGTACTTTGATTGGTATGACCCATCACCGTGTGCGCGTGGAAGACAATTTGGCATGGAGCTACTGGACAAGAATTTTGCTTTGAAACAAGAAAATTTAATGTTACAACAAAAGAATCTGGAATTAAAAGAGCAATTGTCGAAATTCCAACTTATTGAGAATAGTGGAAAACATAAAAAATGTTGTATCCAATTTTTATCGATTGCTATTGTAGTTGTTGCTATGTTTTTGTTTTTTTTTTTTTTTTTTTTTTCAGTTCAGTAGGAAGGAATTAGTACTTGTATTTGAAATGAAGAATGAGAATATGTAATGGCATGTGCCTATTCTCTTGCATGAGATATTTTTTGTTTGGGGTCTTTTTTGTATGGACAGAAGATTGTTTTATGTATATATTTATGGCTTTTTTGTTTTATTTTATTTGGATAGATGCAACTATGTTGGCTTTTTTGTACACTAAATGACATTAATGCCAAAATGTGGCATTTAGCATCCGCTTTAACAGTAAATGGCATTAATGCCAAAAATCCAGCATTTGGCATCCCGCTTTGACACTAAATGGCATTAATGCCAAAATGTGGCATTTAGTATCCGCTTTGACAGTAAATGGCATTAATGCCAAAAATCTGGCATTTGGCATCCCGCTTTGACACTAAATGGCATTAATGCCAAAATGTGGCATTTAGCATCCGCTTTGACCGTATATGGCATTAATGCTAAAAATCAGGCATTTGGCATCCCGCTTTGACACTAAATGGCATTAATGCCAAATTGTGGCATTTAGCATCCGCTTTGATAGTAAATGGCATTAATTCCAAAAATTCGGCATTTGGCATCCCCCGCTTTGATACTAAATGGCATTAATGCCAAAATGTGGCATTTAGCATCCGCTTTGACAGTAAATGACATTAATGCCAAAATGTGGCTTTTGGCATCCGCTTTGACACTAAATGGCATTAATGCCAAATTTTGGCATCTGACATCCCTAGTGACACAAAATGGCATTCATGCCAAATTTTTTGATACAGTATGACATTTGTTAAGTTTCCATTCCCACCTAAAAGCCTAAGCTTATAGGTGGAGGCCGGGCTCAATACAGGTATATGAAGCTATAGCAAGCCTTTCATTTAAGCAATATGGGACAGAGTTGATTTCATTCTTCTACACTCCCCCTCACGTGCAGGCTCGTTTGGGCCTTGTCACATGGATAACCAATGCTCTTATAACATGTTAAGTTTCCATTCCCACTTAAAAGCCTAAGCTTGTAGGTGGAGGGCTCAATACAGGTATATGAAGCTATAGCAAGCCTTTCATTTAGGCAATGTGGGACAGGGTGGATTTCATTCTTTAACAGCATTAATGTCAAATTTTGGCATTTGTTCTGGCATTTGACATACCTAGTGACTCGAAATGGCATAAAACATCCCTAGTGAGACGAAATGACATTTGGTCTGGCATTTGACATACCTTGTGATACGAAATGGCATTAATGCCATTTTTTGGCATTTGGTCCGGCATTAATGCCAAATTTTGGCATTTGACATCCCTAGTGACACGAACTGACATTAATGCCAAATTTTTTGATACGGTATGTCATTAATGCCAAATTTTGGCATTTGGTCTGGCATTTGACATACCTAGTGACACGAAATGGCATTAATGCCAAATTTTGGCATTTGACATCCCTAGTGACACGAAATGGCATAAAATATCCCTAATGAGACGAAATGGCATTAATGCCAAATTTTTGGCATTTGGTCTGGCATTTGACATCCCCAGTGACACGAAATGGCATTAAGGCACACGCCTACCTTAAATAATTGACAAACATCATATGCACATTAGGAAAACAACACTACACTACACAATAAGTAATTAAGCATCCTGGTAATATGTCTACTTACTAGCATGATTTGACCATCTACATAATTAACAAATAGGCAATAAGCATCCCGATTTTCCTACGGAAAACAAGAAGTGCTAAATAAATAAATAACATCGCCAACTGTAATATTTGTAAATTAAAATGCTTTTAACATCAAACTCTAATGAAAGTTAAAATAATATCAATCAATCTCTAACAGATCATTGTTGACATTAATCTTTCCACATAGTGTTGTCCATATTCTGACCATCAATTGTTGTTTCAACATGAATTCCCATCCAAGTCATCAACCCCTACAAAAAGAAAATCAAATATTTGTTTTAATATAATTCAAATAAAATAAGGAAAAACAATGTAACAAATAGCTAAAAAAATTGTTACAGAAAAAATAAATCAATGCAACACAAAGGAAACTAAGCACTTGCCAATAGGAGACATACCATCATTGAAATCTCAATCATGTGGTGTTCCTTCATTTTGTGTTTGAAATGCTCTACAAGATACACAATGAGGGACACAATTATCTTTGTTAAATAATAAACATACAAAAAAATTGTTAAGCCGTGAATAAAATGTAACATTTGTAAAGATATAAAGAAAACATACATATTCTTTAACATTGGACAATTCCGCTTATCATGAGAATCTCCAACTCTTCCCACATGTCCACAGACGACACATTTCCTTCCTAGTTCTTTAGCCCTCTCTTTGCCTCCCTTTAGGCGTTTTCCACATCCCTTTGGCCTGCATTTGTTCGGCTCAATCAACATTGGTCCCTGATGAGTGTTGGATTTACTAGAAACAGCAACCTCATTGCTATTCATACAACTTGACACAAGTTCATCATGCAAGGAGGTCGATAACATTTCCAACATATGGGTTTCTCCTCACTAAGAAGGGCTTTATCAACCACTTTTCCGAATAGTTAATACAATCGGTTATGTGTCACTAACAATGACTTATCAAGAGTATCTTTCAATTCAACACCACTCCCATCTACTACCCTTACTGATTTTGCTGCCTTACCCCATCTACTCAGGATATACTTCTCAGGTAATGTTGTCAATTATTTTTTAAAAATTAAATAATGCAACACATGTCTGCATGGAATGCCCTCCCACTCAAACTTTTTACAGCTACAATGCACCATGTCTTTAACCGAATCATCCACAATCTCTAGTACCTTATCCCTCGACTCATTTGCATTTTGAACCCCATATACGCATAATCTATTGCCATTATCTTCTTTTCAAATGTGATGAATTCCACATACATTCTAGAATCTCATCTTAAAATTTCAAGAATATTTCACATGTATAAAAATCAGCCACTTGTTTCTCCATGATAAACTTTGTCTTCAATGTGGGATGCTCATTCTTATCTTTATGGTCACACATAAGCTCCCCATGCCGTTGACGGCCTAGTGCCCTGTTAAGCTGTGAAATGAAGTCAATGAAGGAATTATTTTTGTTCAAAAATCTTTTGAAAAATGCATGATTACTCTCGGAACGTTGACTTGAAAACATTCCAGTAGCAAAGACATCCTTCACAAATGCGGGAATCCATTTAGAACGCAATGCAAACATTCTTTTCAACTACTCATTTCCTTGCATTCCACTGTGTTCAACGACTTCTTTCCACCTTGATTCAAATTCTTGCGGAGTATCTGAATCCCAAATGCAATTACTAAACTTCTTGTAATGATTTGCCCAAACCGTCGGCCCTAATTTTTCAGAGAACTTATTCAAAATATACCAAATGCAAAATCTATGCAATGCGTTAGGAAATACTTCAGCAATGGCGATTGACATGGCTGGATCTTGGTCAGTTATGATCATCTTTGGCGGACCGGTCGGCATTGATTACATCCATTGGTCAAATAGCCAAATAAAAAATTCAGTGCTCTCGTTACTCAAAAACCCACAACCAAAGAAAGTTGATTGCCCATGATTATTAACTCCTATAAATGGGGCAAATATCATACTATATCGATTTGTATTATACGTAGTATCAAACACAACAACATCCCAAAAGAACTATATGCCCTTCTAGATGTAGCATCAGCCCAAAAACACTGTGTAATTCGATTATCACTATCCGTCTCAATAGCATAAAAGAAAGATGGATTATTTTGTTGTTCTGAAACAAAATGCTCTTTCAACATTTCAGCATCATGACCAGCTTTTGATTTCCTGAAATCCATTTGAGCATTTCTTAAATCCATCTCCGTGCATCCAACTTGGTCCAACTCACCAGCAGTTAGCTCAAAAATACTCATCTGATGTATAGGCACATTGGCAGTTTCCAACACTCCTGTTATTGACCGTTTGGTAGTACTAATACTCCTATTGGATCTCAAAAATGAACTTTGGAAGAGATTGTCAATGGGTGGCTATGTTGCTCAACAAAAACAGAAACTTTGTATTTTGCACTCGACTTGACAACAGCAAGTTTAGCCTTGCAATTCTCACGTGTCATCCCCCTACGCCTTTTTTTATCAACATCATTTTTTTTATTTGATCCCTCTTTAAAGCATACATATTCTTTTCTAATTATTTCAGTCTCCTTCTTATGACTACCCCCTGTTCGGAAACTAAACCTAGCACGCTTCGCATATTTATTGTAAAATTGGTAGACAGCTTCCAAAGAATCAAATTCTTGACCAATGTTTGGTTTATAATTATCTCATTCCTCTGGAATGTAAAAGACCTCGGATGTAGTTGAGGTTGATTCTACAAGTTGTTGTGTGGGTGGGTGTTGGGAATCATCCCCTAAATCATTGGTAAGATGGTCCATTTCATTTGTGTCCATCTTTAACACATATATCTAGAAAAAAATATACAAAGCTTAACTAAGTCAAATACAATAATTGACATTAATATTCAACTTATGAAAAAAAATTCATGCCCCTAAATCATGATAGGTATGGCATGGATTTTTAAAAGATCAAAAGAAACAAAAAATAAAAATTGCCATTAAATCTGACAATTGATACCCATAAAAAAATAATAATAAAAATAATTTAGAAAATCTTTAACCTTCCCAAAGAAAATCAAATTCTCCACTGCACTATTTTTGCTTGGTTGATTTGAGTTTTTCAGTTTTCGAAAAACCAAAGGTAGCCCATTAAGAAGAAAACAAATAGTTAAAGGGATCCCAATTATAAACCCTAATGCTCAATTTGGTTAACATATATAAATATATATGTTTTCAGTTTATAAACACAATATCCTCTTCCCCTGTTTTCAGTTTCTCTTCCAAGCAAAATAAGCAACTTATATATGCCAAGGCTTATAGAACAACATAAAAAACCATTATTGGTGTCTGGAGATGAAACGGGTGCATGATAAATCCACAAGTAAAGAAGCATAGTTTAAGGTGATCTTTTGCAGTTTAGGATAAGTGAAAAGGCCTCTTTTTTTTTTTTTATCAAATTGCTTAACTGGAGTTCACATATGTAACTGGTATATTCCATGAAACAGGTATTGCTTATTTTCTTTAATCTTATATATGTAAGTGCAGGTTAATAAAAAAATATATCTTTATTTACACTACCCAAAGGCTGATTTTTCGCAAATTGCCCAACAGGCAAAGGCATGCCATATATGCTACTCATAAACTTTTTTGGATGCAACTTCTATGGCAGCCTCAATCCTATTAATACAAGATTTATAGAGAAATCCTAGGTAATCAATAATGCTGTCCTTACACGCTCCTTCTAAAGGGTTTATCTCAAAGGACCAATCAACTAGTGTTGAATCGTCCCCATAGTCTACAAGCTTTTGAATATTAGACATCAAATTTTTTACACAAAAATTCCAAGAGGCAATTACAAACCCTAAATCTGACAATTGATTCCCAAAATAAAAAGAGAAACACGAAAAAGCCCTAACTTACCAGCTTCGTGCTTTAGCTTCCTTCAAAAGTGCAGCTGAAATTAGGGCTGGGTATCTTCCTGCTATTTGTGTTGCAGACTCGAGAGGTGTAGGTCCTTCAATTCGCAAGCTAATCGATGATGGCTGTAGCAAATAAGAGCATCAATGGTGGCGATTGGGACTGTGAGAAGTGAGAATGTGAGAAGGAATGAAGGATTGCGAATGTAAGATGTGAGAATGTGAGAGTGATCCCCTTTAATCAATGATGGCTATAGCAAATAAGAGCATCAATGGCGGCGATTGGGACTGTGAGAAATGAGAATGTGAGAAGGAATGAAAGATTGCGAATGTGAGATGTGAGAATGTGAGAAGGATCCCCTTTTGTTTTGGATCTGCAGAAACACCTTTGTTTTCTTATTTGCTACAGTCATTGAGTCTGCTAATGAAGGACCTGGACCGAGTTTACCAATTGAAGGCCATCCACCATTGATTTTCATTAATGCCATTAAATGGCCACCCGCGCACGTCCGCACGTGCTCACAAGAAAGGGATTCTATATATATATATATAAGTTTCACTCAAACACCACCTCTAAAAAAATTCCACATCAATTAGGAGTACTTCTTTAAACTAATTTGGAACTTCCACCGCTTCTAGAAAACTGTTTTCTAACTTGGAGAACTATAGCAGACTGATTCTTATTTAAATTTGAATGAAAACATCTCCATACTCTTTTAAAAAATAATTAAACATGTTTAATGTTTAAAAAATAACCGCCACAATAGTTATTGGAGGTTATTTGGAAAGAAAGTAGGGAAATTATGGTTTTTTCCATGTTTCTCTCTTTAAAACCGATCTAGAAATGTGTCTTTTCTTAATTGGTAAACCATTTAGCCATTTAAGTTGACCATTTGACTAGTCACGTGGCTACTTTTCATTGACTTATTATTTTTTGTGGTAAACACACTCTTGACTATAACTTAACATTTTCTAATATATGTTCATTCAATTTTTATATATATATATATATTTTTTTAAAAAAGTGTGTCTATTTAGAGACAGTAAATTTGGAAAACTTCATTTTTTTTCTTAAAAGAACTTTGCTATATCTCGAAAAAATTTTCCAAAAAAAAATAATTTAAATCATACATTTATTATAAAGGATAGAGTTTGCTAAAAAAAAAAGATAAGGGGTCTATTATCCACCAAATTTATCATTCGAGGCAAACTTTTGGAATAAAGTTTTAAAGCATTCAGCATTTTTTTTTCTCAAAATACTACTCATATTTTCAATAGGTTGATTTTGCTTTTTCTAAATTTAATATATTTAAATTTTATATGAATAAAACTCATTCAATATAAAAAAAGATAGTAATGCTAGATTGATGAAACTTATAAATCAATCATTCCTTTACAAAATAATATAATAGTTGACATGATAGTCACTGTTAGAAACCAAGATCCAACTCAATAATTTAAGTTATTAAGTGGAAGGTCTCTAGAACTTATTAACTAAGCTTGGGTGGTGTGAGAAACCGATGTGGAACAAATCTTTCAATACTCTCCCTCGCATATAGCAGGTTGTACGCGGGTGGATGAACCCTGAGCCTAAGCATTGAGACATATGATAGATACTGCATACAACCTGAATAGTTCGCGGGTGGACGAACCCGAGCCTGAGAATTGGTGACCCATGGGTTCGCGGTGAAGAGGACCCCGGGCAGTGATATGAGAGTGAAAGGAATGGAAAATATGAGCCCACCCAAGAACTAGCTCCGATACCATGTTAAAAATCAGGATCCAACTCAATAACTTAAGTTACCAAGTGGAGGGTCTCAAGAACTTATTAACTAAGCTTGGGTGGTGTAAGAAACCGATGTGGGACAAATCTTTCAACAGTCACAATAATGGTCATTAATGGTTCCGTATGTTAATAGAAAAAAATTATTTTTCTCGTTAAAATACACACACATGATTTCATAACAATCCCTTATTTGTATAATTCAGCAATCAACTTTAACCTAATAAGGTTTTTTTTTTTTTTTTTCCTAATAAAATCATGAATTTCTGTTTAAAAAAAAAAATTTATCAGAGTATATCAACCTTGAGTTAGAATAGTCCCTTTTGATCCCATTGCACACCCACACCCACACCCACACCCTGAAAAAAAATTATATAAATTGAAATCAAGATCTCCATTTCATAATACGTGATTTTTAGTCAACTTACTCATTAGGTGAGTGTTTAATATCATGAATATTATTGAGAAGTTTGTTCTTTTATTTTTATTTTTATTTTTGTTAATTTTACAAAGTTGATGGGGTCGGTAGTGGTTGCAATCCAAAATTTAAAAAGAAAAAGAAAAAAGAAAAAAATAAGAATAAGAATTTCATAAGATAGTGGGAACCACCATAGGTAGGTACGTTCTTATGTTCCTTACCTAACCCATACCTTTACCTGAAATGGTGCCTAAGGATCAGGGGCGGAGCCACTCAATGTTCAAAGGTTCAAAGGGTGCCATGCACTTTTCAAAGAATTGTTATTTTATATATATATATACATAAATGCTACAGTCAGGCCGGCCTGACTGTGGCATTTGTGCGGTCACTCCATTTTGGGGGGATGCAGGTCACAAGTCACAGTTTTGACCGTTGGATATTATATTCATACAGTGCTTGTCATGCCTGCAAAAAATCACAGTGATCCGACGGTTCGTTTCTGAGAAAACTGACTTTGAAAAAAACTGGAATTCAAAGAATAAAAAATGACAGTTTTTTCCCAATTGTTTTCCAAGTCAGTTTTCTCTAAAACCAACCGTCGGATCACTGTGATTTTTTACAGGCATGGCAAGAACTGCCTGAATAGAAAATCCAACGGTCGTAATGTGGAACTGTGTCCTGCATCACCCCCTAAATGGGGTGACCTTATTTTTTCTATAATCAGGCCGGCCTGATTATAGAATTTCTGTATATATATATGTGTGTGTGTGTGTGTGTGTGTGTGTGAGAGAGATCTTATGTGATAAAACATTCCTGGCACCCCCACATCTTCCTAGGCCTCCACTATCAATGCTTTCACAGTCCCATTACTTTTGTCCAAATTATCTCTACAAATTTACCTTTCATCTAATTTCCAAAAAAAGTATTGAAAAAGGAAGAAAAAAGCTTTGAATCTTGTATATATTTTACAATTTTTTAAGGTTGTTTTCGAAATTCCTCAATTAAGTCAAATAGTTGTTGTATGTGTTAAACTCAGTTGACTATATTCTTTTTGGTTATAAGAGGTCCGAGATAATTAAAAATTAATCTTACAATTAGAATTAGAATTTTCATTATTTTCCTTCGTTTCTATAAGGGTTTGTTTAGTTTTTAATTTTATGATTGTCCATTTCTTTATAAATTTTAATTAAAGAGTAATAACAGTTGTCTATTCCATTCTTACAATTAAAAGTTGTAGAGAATTCTTAGGAATGATAATTAAAGTAACTAGCCAAGATTTAGGAATTTTCAATTGATTTAAAAAAAAAAAAAATTATGAAAAAATTTACTTCTTGAATTATAATATATTTTATACACTAGAACTATAGAATTTTTATAGTTAAAGTTTTGGCACTCCCTGACATAAAATCCTGGCTCCGCCCCTGCTAAGGATGACGATGAGACGGGTTAAATGGGGAACCGCTTCGCCTCCCCACTATTAAGATGGGTTTGAGGAATGAAATAGGATATGGCTATTCCGTCCCAAACACACACACACACACACACTCGCGCGCGCGTAAATGCTATAATGATGCATCATCTTGCATCAAGTGCTCTCTTGTAGAGTTACTTGCAGTGCAAATTTTGGAAAACTGACTGTTGGATTAGATATCCTTATAATGTATGTCATGCCCCAAAAAATCACAGTGATCCAACGGTTGGTTTATGAGAAAACTGACCGTTAAAAATGATAACGTTTTTAAGAACAAAAAAGTCAGTTTTTCAAAGTTACATTTTTCAAAAACCAACCGTTCAATTTTTTGGCATACATGACATACATTATAGGAGTATCTAATTCAATGGTTAGTTTTTCAAAAAATTTACTGCAAGTAGCTCTACAGGAAGGCACCTAATGCTTTTGGTGCACCTGATATTAAAAGCTCTGTGTGTGTATGTGTATGTGTGTGTGTATATATATATATAGAGAGAGAGAGAGAGAGGTATTCACCATATTTAGTGCTTTAAGATTTTTTTTCTTTTCTATATTTTCCAATCTTTTCACCGTGTTAGTGTGTGCATATATAAAATTATTGAAGCTAAGAAAAATATTTTAACTGTTTTCTCAAACTCAATGGAAAATAAAACCCGCGCCGCATGATTTTCTTTTAGCCTTACCCGATTTTAAATTGAAATTGAGACAAGATTTTCCTTCACAGAACTGGATTGAAAAGTGAAAAACCCCCCATTGAAATCCCTAATTCTGCGAGCATTATTTTGGCATTTTTGTTTTTCAATTTTAAAATTGTAACATTAGTAATAGTCATTTCCCAAAATAGGAGGGTAAACTTGTCAAAATAATTCAAAAACAATAGTCTCGAGAAAGGAGCCAGAACAACAGTCTTAAAAAAATGTCATCGGTTACGCAAGAGTCCTTTAAATGTTTAAACGGAATCAAAGATCAGAACTGAGACCAAATCTGAGAAATCTCTTTACTCACAAAGAAGCCCCCACCCCCTTGCTCCTCCAGTCTGCAGATAAAATGAAAGTTTGAGTTCGGGAGGAGTTCAAGAAATATGGGATGCTCTACTCTACTGATTCGACTCGTCATTCTTTTCTTGCTCTCTTGCTTTGCAGCCACAGTAGCGGCGCCAACAACAGGTGTGAAGCGGAGGCCTGGGTTTCTTTACTCGAGAACCAGAGGAAGGTGCAGCCCCCAGTAAGTTTCTCTCTCTCTTATCATCTGTACGCATGCTGATATGCATATATATATATATATATACACATATTAATATTTTATCTCGATTTATACAAACAAAACTCTCTCTCTCTCTCTCTCTCTCCGTTTTGAGGCTACCCAGAAAGGGATTCCTTCGAAACAAACAGAAAACTGAGAAAACAAGTAGGATAAGGAAGAGATTCGGTCATTTCTGGACTGCCGAGTTCACTCGGATGGAATCGTCCGAGTTAAACTTTTCCAACTCGACTAGAATTCATTGATTGGGTATAACGAACTCGGATAACGTAAGGGACATTAAAGATGTTGAATCAACTCGGCCGAGTTGACTCGCCAACACACACACAGAGACATACACACTGATCAGGTGGTGACGGTGACTATGGCAGGTTCTGGAGCAGCAGCAGTGAAGAGTGGCCAAGGATGGTCCCACAAACATCAACGGTATCGAAGGTATTTGGATCAAGAGCATTTGAACGGTACAGATCAGATCTGACGCTGTTAGAGGCCACATCCAGAAACGACGACGTTGAGAACGCGTTCGCCGCATTGCTGAAGCAAGCTACCACGGCTCTGCTCAACTCGTACGCCAGAAAGGGGTTTCCTTACTTGGCATGGGAAGTGAAGACTTTGGTCATACAGGCATTGGTTTCAGAAGAGGCTGCAGCCATTCAAGCCGATCATTTCTCTATGGCCAATGAGGCTTGTAATTAAATCAGCTTGCAGCTAGATAACGTGGCTCGGCTAATGCCCTGTTTGGTTTTCTTTAATTTTGAACTTAGTGTTTGTGTGTGTGGGAGCAAAATTTTGGTATTATGAGAATTTCTTGGGATGAACTTGCTCTTACCAAAAACAAACAAAAAAAAAGGCAATTTAAAGTGTGTAAATGTGGCTTAAAGAATAGAAAGGTGGATGGTTTTGTTTTAGGGGTTTGTTTTAAAATGTTCTTGCTTATTCAACTCTTATTTAGTCGATTCAGCTCAAAATACTAATGTGGACTGAATATTTTGAGAAACTACTGTTGGATTAGATACTTTTTTTTATGAATGTCATACTTATCAAAAATTATATTGATTAAATGGTTCAGATTTTTCAAACTCTTGTTGGAAATAACTACGATGTTTCTAATTAGAGCAATGCTGTACATCGGTACAACGAATTGCTATAAGTATCGCTAGAACAAGAAAACAATGGTAGTTATGGAAAATTACCAATGGGTATTTTTTGAAAATTCACTGTAGTTGTTTTTTGTTGCCATACTTGTAGTGATACGTTGTAGTGATGCAAATAATTTTTTTTTTTTAATTATAATAATTTTTTACAATGACATTTTTCATCACTTTAAATTTTGAGATTTCCATTTAAGTTCTTGACGTTTGGTTTATGTATTATTTCCATTTCCCTTCCCCTACTGACAACTCACCTTTCTAACATGTATTGTACTAAAAAAAGAAAAATACTACAATGACAGTTATGAAGCAGCTGTTACAATTAAAGTGCGATTTCATGGGTTAAATGATTCAGATTGTTCTCACAAACAAGTGACCTCTGATGATGAAAATTAATTACATAAACGTTATTTTAAAAAATTCCAAAAAGAAAATTATTTTCGCCTTCGTCAAATCAAACCCAATAGAAAGTTTGAAGGTTTTTTTATTTAATTTTTTCCTATCAATGAGATGTTCGAGATGTCAAAGTCCTACTAATCTCCACTCTCCACGTGGAGCCACTATCTCATTGGGTTTTATAACACCGGACTACTAGCCCTAACTGGTGATGGGCTAAGAGAATTTGATTGGTTTTGAATTCGGGATGTCTAGATTTATAGTTCATCCTTTTGTTGCCAAACTAAATCTCATTGGCCAATAGAAAACTTGAAGTTTGATTCCAATCATTTAACTCTCTATGAATCTAATTATATTGGGGTGTAAAAGTTGGCCTTGTTAATTACTCCTAGGGGTGGTAATGGAGACATACCTATCATGTCTCTGTTAAGCCTTATTTGGAAGGATGATGAACAAGACGGGACAGTGTTTGATATATATATATATATGTTGTCGAAAATAGGTAAAAGATTAGTTCGCCTGAGCCGGAGACTTGGTTGAATTAGGTTCCGACCACTTACACCGGTGTGGTGTTCTTCCTACAAAACTCCGACGAATAAGTTAGTTTCTAAAGCAAATGTATAGGAAAAATGTAATAAATTGGGTGGTTCTTACTTACTTGAATAAGGGAGTGATAAAACCTTTTATAGGGTGATCTGATCACTGGAGTGCGATTTCTCTTCATTAAAGGTTCATTGTGGTCTGATCGGATATTTATTTAAGATCATTTATTGACTAATAAATAATCTTAAATGCCGGTCAATCATTAGATGTCAGAGTTATATGTATATATATATAACTTAATGGGAATTGGGGCGAGGCTGGGAATACCCAACCCATCTCGATTAATATATTTAATTTATAGTTGCTTTTAAACTCTGCCAAATAATAATGTTAC
The DNA here is from genome assembly GCA_017140935.1 of Hamamelis virginiana. Classification (NCBI taxonomy): domain Eukaryota; kingdom Viridiplantae; phylum Streptophyta; class Magnoliopsida; order Saxifragales; family Hamamelidaceae; genus Hamamelis; species Hamamelis virginiana. The sequence goes on from JAESVK010000767.1 coordinate 694,876, forward strand.
TCCCGGGGGTTGGGATCCTCTACTAGCATTATTTGATGCTTGCATATACTAGCCTTTCAACAAGATGATGCCGCATCATTTTAATAAAGATTTAAAGGCTAGAATGCAAGCTTCTCCCAAAACGACCGCCGGTTAAGTGTTTCATTTGATTCTATTTCAAATAGAACTCTTGATTTCTTATGGAAATTTAAAGGTAGATGCGATAAAAATGAAATTATCGCTCTCAAATGTGAATTTCCCTCCACATGATTTTGAGGTTTTTTGTTTTAGTGCTTTGTTCTATATCGGATCAAAGATTGATATTGCCAAAATAGTGGAAATAGGTTTTTTTTTTTTTTTTTTTTTTTTAAGGGTAAGAAAGTGAATTCTGTGAACATAACAGTGTTAAGTAAGAACCGATTATGAGGTAAAAATGATCATTAGATATCATTAGATAAAAATGAATTCTGTGAACACATGATCATTAGAAAATGTTCTTTCCTTACCAACCGAACAAAGGTAAAAATGATTTTTATCTACTTTATTATGAGGCAACACTAACAGTTTATTTACTCTAACACTAACAGTTTATTCCAACAATGATCTATGGGCATCCACACTTGTTGGTTCCAGTCCTGTGCCTTTTTTCAACATCTTCAAATTCTGATATGTTGTCTTCATTCCTATTTATATAATGGCCACTCCTCTCATAGCCAAGTGTAAACCTAGCTATAGATCTATCTTTGTTAGAAACATCGGATTTTGATATCACAATTACAAAATCATTTCTTTTTCTAACTTCTCGAGCTCAATTGCATAATGCTTCTCTACTTTTGAAGATCTGTATGCAATAGAAATTGATATAAGCAAATGCATTTGAACATAGCACAAAACATACTAATACAAACTTAAAAATTATAATGCTTTTACCTCATAGGTAGTGAATTCACTGGTGTAATCCAACACCATCAGCAGCTCAGCCTCATCATCAACTTTATTGCTTCTAGTTGAAAGGTCACCTTTAAAAAATTAATATGGGTTGATAAAATGAAATTGGATATGTTCTATGGAATCCGACAGAACATAACGAAAATATTCTATGGAAGAAAATAGAACATATTTGTTTTGTTTTATGGAAGCCAACAAATAAAACAAAACAAATATGTTATGTTAAATTCTACATAACAAATCGAGTATGTTTTGTGTTCTTCCATAGAACATTTCCAATATGTTCTATGTTATTCCATAGTACATTTTGGATATGTTATGTGAAAGAACACAACACATATCTAAAATGTTTTGTTTTGGTTCTCAGAATAAACTACGATTTTGGAAAGGAAAAAAAAAAACCCTGACAACTCAAAAACACTTACCTTTTCACTCCAATTACCTTCTTGGTTGTCCATCATGACCTCCAAAGTTTATAGGGTGATTTAGTCTTAAGTCCTTTAGAATAGTGCTTTAACCCACTAAATCCATACTAAAACTCTTTAACCCATAAAATCCTTGTTATATTTTTTGGACAAAAATACCCTTCATATCCCTTCATATACATTTTCTTTTCACTGCCACCCACTCCACACTCCACTATGTTTGGTGGGTAACCACCGAACATTTCCATCGCGTTCGATTGGATTTCACCGAACATTTTGAAAATATTTGACACTGTGAACGACAGAACGAGACGCGATTTTGGAAAAAAAAAAATGCAAAGAAGCTTAAAAAACGCACTTCCCACAACTCAAATATTCTTTGCGCTCCATTCTACAATAATAAACACCCAAATATTTGGATATATACCACAGTAGTGTCAATATATATGAGATTTGATAAAATGGGGTATGCTAAGGGGTTAAATGAAATATAGAAGATGGTATAGGATAAAGAAGAAAGTGAGAAGAAGGTGAAGTACGGTTTTAAAAATGGTTTTTTTTTTTTTTTCTCTGAGGTGTAGAAAAATACTCCCAATGGATTTACTTGACTTTTTAGAAATTACTGTCCTTTTAGTCAAATTCCTCGTAACTATTTTAGGCATTTAAAAGTTTGGGTGTAGAAAGAGGAGTTTGGGGTTGCAATAACGGCACCAAAAAAAAAAAAAAACTCTAAAAGACCCGAAGTCGTGTTCTTCCTTGGACCTGATCAGTGATCACAATCCAATAATAGCTTGGGCTTGGACTTGTTTATTGGCCCAATCACCTACAAGCAGAAAGTGTGAACCCTAAGGGGGTGTTTGGGAAACCAAAAAACTGGTCTCACCGTATATAATGTTGGCCCAAAATAGGTGCACCGTGTTTGGTAAATGCAGCCATGTCCACTGTCTAATTTTTAATTGTGCTAATTTTAGCCCAAAAGTCGGTCAAAGGTGTTCTACCTGTCCCCTTGGGGCTATTTGGCAATCCAGAAAATTGGTTCATAACCAATTTATCTGTCCAGTTTTATTCATACAAGTTTATAGCTGAACTATTTTCATTTACAATCTGTTTGTCTGAAAATAGGTTCTGCCCCGGTTCTTTTTTGGATGCTGTTTGGTTCACATTATCCCGTAATTGTTTTACATATATTGCAATTACATTTTTTATATAATATATAAATATAAGCACAAGAAAAATCACCTAATTTAAGTTCATAAGCTAGGCTTTCATAAATTTATTTGATACATCAAAACTCCAAAGTTAAGAGGCACGTGTCAATGAAAAAAAGATTATAAAAAGAGAAAAAATTAGTTCAATAAATAAAATATTTCACACAAGTAGTTTTTAAATCCATAATTAGTTGCATTGCCTTTCTTCTCATGTCCAATTTGAGATTGAGATCCTTAATTTTGAAACCAAGTCATATTGACCCATTTGAAAAGTGATTTCAGAAGTATTTTTTTACCTCAAATAATAATGTTTATAATTAGATGGACATGTCTATCTTAGATAATATTTGATAGAAATCAAAATTACGATGGTCTGACATTAAAGAAAAATGTAAATCAAACACAACCAGTTTTTATTTTATTTTATTTTGTTTTGTTTATATTATTTCGCAATTGAAATTTTTTTCATAAATTTTTTTTTCTTCTATTCAAAGAATAAAAAAAATAAAAAATTTGAAGGATTAAAATATTTAAAATAAAAAAATAATGGCTTATCAAAGCTACATTAAAAGTTATTAAATTTTAACGGCAAAAAAATAAGAGGAAAAGAAAAGATATAAGTAGAGGAGATTTTATTTATTTGTTTATTTACTTTACTTTAATTGAAGGCTGTGTGGCATCTTGATGGTAAAGAAAGAGGGAAAAAATAAGTCACAGAAGAATTTCGAATTTCTAGAACCCAGTTTTTTTTTTTGTTTCCTCAAACTTATCCTCTGACCCAAACAGACCCTAGAGAGAGTCATAGACTCAGGTACGTTAGGGCAAAGTCTTTAACTTTCCTCTCCATCATTCTTAAGAAGGGAACACAATAGTCGTAGAGCAAATAGGAAGTTCAATATTTTCTTGAAAAAAAAGCTTTAAATTTTCTCCCCAAAATTATCCCTAATGGCAAGCAGAAAGCTGGTTCGAGATTTATTTCTCTGCAAGCAACCCCTTTTTCTTCAGCTACGAACATCTCAACAGGTTCGTCTTCTAAGTCTTAAATCTCAACCTCTCTATGTTTTCCACTATGGGCAACGATATAAATCTCTGATATCTATATATGTATGTATGTATGTATATGTATTAAGTTTTGGTTTGTGATTCTCTGTGATAGCTTTCGACTACAAGATTTCGATTGCTTACGGCAAATGGGTATTCGGGTCATCGTCAATTCAGTGTCTTTAATGAGTTCTCAAATAAAGTGAAAGGCGAAGCTAACAGGTATTACAGTCCCCATAATCTGTCTGTCTGTCTGTCTCTCTCTCTCCTCACAGAGAGAGGGATTTATATGTATATATATGTCTGTATAGGGTGGTTAGAACCGAAGGGCTTTGTATCTGAGTTAACTTCAATATCGTCTATGTTATTGTTGGACTTCAGTTCCGGTATTTTTTTTTTTTTTTTGCTATGAAATATCACTATCCTCCGTTTAAGGCTTCATTTTATTATCTCTTTTCAGCTAGCTTCAGTAAATGATATCTCTTTAACACATGAAAGTTTGCTTTTTATTTATTTATTTATTTATTCTCGAGAAATAATTTCTCTTGAAACAAACAGAACTCAAGTGCCTGCTAATAGAATGGCAGTATTACTTTTCTGTTTAATTGCTTTTGTTGTTTGTACATGGAGATTAAAATTATTCCTTTTTGATTTGTTGGACCGTCTTGCATTAGTTGCCGGTATAGTTTCTTGGCGTTCTTTTTTCGCCCCTATATAATTATGCTGCAGTTTCTTAGTTTAATTGTTTCATTTTTATTTTGAGATACAAAATAACATGCGCTAAACTAGCTTGTGTTATAACTCCTATTTGATTAAACAAAGAAAATATATTTGTACATCTCCAATTTATTTTTCTCTTGCTTTGTTGAAGTGGGTTCCTTGTCTTTCATTGGTTTTCGTTATTATTTCCTTTGTACATTTCATGAGTGATTGTTCGGGGCATAATTTTGACTGTTATTATCATTTGCTTGGTGGCAGTAATCCAGAATTCAAACAGTCGGTCAAGGAGCTGAAGGAGAGAGCAGAAGAATTGAAAGGGGTAAAAGAAGAGTTGAAAGTTAGGTAATTTTGTAATATAGTTGCTTCATGCCTTCTGTAATTTTAGCTTTATTAGTTGATAGGCTAAGACATACTGTTGTATGTCAAGGCTGGCAGACACATCAATGGAGGCCTTGAGATGGTGAACTGACGAATGCAGAACGAAGCAGACAACTGAGCAGCTGTACAAACATGTGGATGGGGTGTGGACGGAGGCTGAAGCTACAGCGAAGAAGGTCTGATTCGAATCTTTCTACATACGCTGCAGAGCTCCAAATGACTAGTCAACCCAAACTCAAGGATGAGAAATTTATGGATATATCTTATGGAACAAATTACAATACCATGTCATGCTTTTTCTGATGTTCTGCTGTGCATAGTTCAGGTTCCAATGAATTCAAGCATGGTGTTCTTGTTTTTGCATTAAGAATCTGTTACTCTAAATGGCATTCTTTCCGGTGGCTTGAAAAATGCTTAAAGGTTTATCCCAATCCTCTTGGAAGGAGCCTTGGGGCTTCACCTTGGAGGCATGCCATGTTCTTCTTATATTTAAATAGTGCACCTCATTCATCAGCCATAATTGGGTTCTACTCGCAAAACTAGGCTTAAAACATTTTTAATTTTATATGTTTGGGTTTGGGCGGTGTCAAATTGGGGTGGGTCAAACCAATTTGTTTATATATATATATACACACACACACAGAGAACCGATCATGTAAGAACGTTCATTCGCTTCTTATCGTTAGCCCACCCCTTCTAGGAGCCATAGGATAAATATTTTGAAAAACTGACTGTTGGATTAGATAATCTTCTTATAAATGTAATGCCGGCCAAAAATCACAGTGATCCGATAATCGGTTTTCAAAATATAATCCGTGAAATACTTTGACAATATTTACCGTTGGATGCTGTCAAAGTTGTTTAAATGTCTGTATTTTAAAAACCAACCATTGGATCATTGTGATTTTTGGTAGACATGACATACATATGAAGATTATTTAAGCCAACGGTCGGTTTTTCAAAATACCTCTCCCAATTAAACTGGGCTGATGATAAGAAGTGCAAGGACGTCCTCACATGATCGATTAAGTATATATTCATATACAGAAATGATCGTATCAGCACATGTTGACTTTCACGAAAGTTAGCATGAAGCTCAGGTGATTGTGGGATGCATATTTTGAACAATTGACCGTTGGATTAGATACTATACATTTGTATGTCAGGCATGCCAAAAATCACAGTGATCCAACGGTCGGTTTCTCGGATATGTCACTTGGAGAAAACTGTGACAGTTTTCAGCGGTCAGAATTTTTCATAGTCTATATTTTGGGATGCCTACATCGGATCACTGTGATTTTTGGCAGATGTGACATCCATAACAAGGGTATCTGATCCAATGGTCGTTTTTCAAAATATGCATCCCACAATTCCCTATGAGCTTCATGCTGACATTCGCGAAAGTCGGCATATGCTTACTAGATTGGGACTCTATATATATATATATATACATACACTTTTAGTCAAACACAATAATCTGGTTGGATGTCGTTATCCCAGACCCAATTAGACCAAATAGATTCTCAGGTTGTTACTGGACTTTGCTAGTTCTACTTAGGACTACTAAAGGATGGGGTATGAATATATGCGGCTATCCAATCTTTGGCAGATTTCAATCTCCTAATAGTATTTTCCAAATGCATCACCTATTGATTCTTCCCCATTTTTATATAAGCATATGCTTGCAGTATTGTTAGATTTCCTGTATCACTCTAGTTATAGTTGGTGACTAGGACATTGTTGTACCTTGTCGTGGCCATGTAAGATTTTAGCCATTTTATGGGAAAATTTATCTTATTTGCTATTGCTAAGATGAGTCTGCTACTTTGTCCAACATCTCTATATTATCTGCAGTCTATAGGAAAGGTGTTTCATGTCCAAAATTGTCACAGAAGCAGCTGTTTAATGTAGGCCACAAAGATGTCACCCTATTTTTCGGTTTGTTTCAACTTTTATGTGGTTTTTCTTGGTTTATGTGTTTGTTCCAACTCCTATCTGGGCTATTCTGGTTTCACATGTTAGAACGCCAGACGTTTTGGCGAGTGTACATTTCATCGCACTTCTGGTTCTTCCATGCAGCAGTTGTTATAGAAACTGTTTCAAGGCCCTTGTTTAGTAACGATAGAGACTAGTATTCACCAGTCCGACTATGCTAAATTGTTAATGGATCAAAATTTCATGGTAATTATGTTGTCTGCAGGTCTCTGCCAACGTGAAGGAGAAGATTTCCGCTGCCACAGAGGAGGTGACTGTTGCTGTTTATATTATATGCTTATCAAGTTATCTGTGATATGCTGCTAATTTTATTATGTGTTTTGCAATTTAGGTCAAAGAGACATTGGGGATTGGGAAACAAGAGTCTTCAGGGTCCACTGGTACTTCAGCTGAATTTGGTGCCGATGTGAAAGATGGAAGCAAGGCGACTTTTGGAGATGAAAAACATCAGCAATCTGCACCGAGTGATACTGCAGAAACATTATTTGGCAAATTTAAGTCAAATGTTTCTTCTGCTTCTCCTAAGGTTTTGTTGGCCTTCCAGAGATTGAAGGAAGCAAAGGTCATTGACTTTGCAAAGAAGGGTTATGAAATCATAAAGGATGAGTTGAGCAGTAACCCAAGTAAGAGGAAACGCATGCAACATGCAGCTTCATCCTCATCTGCAGGTGAAAGAAGTGCAAGGACAGACATTGTTGTTGTACCCTCGAAGCAATCACGCTGGAGTAGAAAGTGGGAGGCATTCAAAGGAAAGGTAAATTAATCATTGATACCAACTCTCAATTGAATATTATAGAGAAGTTCTTTTTATTGTTTAATTTTTCTGACTTCTTACTTGAATTGAATTTCCTCCTTTTTTTTATAGATGCAAGGTCATCCTGTATTCAAGCGTGTCAGTGGGTTAAGTGAACCTGTTGTGTCAAAGAGTCAGGAGGTACATTTCAATCCTAATATTATTTCTTCTCCTTTTCATTTCTATCACTTAATTGTTGTGTCACTTTGTCTGGTTTTCAGATTTATACCATGACACTTCATTTTATGACATGGTAACTTGGCATTATATGTCAGTTGTTATATGCCCTTAAATATAAATTATTTTTTTACCTCCTACTTTATAGAAAAAATCTGGTGAAAAAATGTCTCTTAAAAAAGTTTTGAAGTGGTTGGAAATTTGCTTTGAATAAACTTGTATATAGTATTATGATGGACCTGTATTCACTAGTTTATGAGTTTTTCATGACTTGTCTTACTGAAAAACTGGAAATTCTGATGTGCAGTCTTCATAGCGATATATGTGTTTGTAATAGCATGTACTTAGCTTGCTTAACATGTTTGATCTTCCTTTGATCTTTCCTTCCAAATTTTGTAGTAATGTCAATTTATAATGAGTTATAATTGCTTCCTCATACTTCCTTTGTCATTTTGTTTTGAAAACATTGTTATTTTTATAAGTATATAAATTTATTAAAGTAAAATTGAAAGGGGAAAGAGTGGTAATTCCTTGAACTATTATTTGTTATTTGATGTTTCCTGGTTTTTCAAGATATCTCAATGTGCTGTGAGTTTTTAAAAACTTTCCTTGGTGGTTTCTGTTTTCATGGTCTCCTTTTAAATTTGGGACTGCTGTATCAAACCTTGTCTTTGGTTGGTACTTTAAGTACATGGAATTATAATTTTGTTTGTTTTGAGTACTTAGTGTTTTAAAACGTTGTTGAGGAAATTTAATATTATGTATATCATACTTAATAAGTAACATCTAATTGTGTGATTATATCCTGCTCTTAATTGCCCTTGGATTTTATATTTGATAACCTGTTAAATATCTTACACAAAGTTTTCCTGTTGAATTTGTGTTGTAAATTTTGACTTGGTTGGAATTGCCAGCTTGCAGAAGATGTGAGGGAAAGATGGGAGACTAGTGATCACCCTGTGGTTCACAAAATTCAGGAGTATGCTGCTCAACTTTACTTTTTCTTCTTGTTCTGCATGTGTTTTATATTTTATTGGCTGAAAGCTTATTTATGCAGTGTTATCAACGTATCATTGCTAATTTGGTGTCCTCTATTTGTAGTCTCAATGAAAGTGTCTTTGGAGAAACAGCTGCTGCACTATCATTCAAGGAAATACGTCGCCGTGACCCGTATGATGATTTTCCTTTGATATTTGTTTCAGAATTTTATTATCATCTTTTAAAAGCCTTATAACTCTTTTCACTTTATGTAAATTTGTATGGTTTAGATCTTTCTCTTTACCAGACTTTGTGACAGAAGTTCAGGAAATGATCAAGCCAGTCCTTGCTGCTTACATCAAGGTTAGTATTGGGCATATCCTGAATGCTGCAATGTCTTTTCCCCTCTGCTTTTTCTTCCTTTTTTAAATGAGTAAACAGCACGAAGTGAACCCAACCCCATCCCTCTCCTTTGGATTCCTTTATCACGAGGCTAAAATGGCTTTTGCAATCATTTTGCTTAGCAAGAAAAGATAAAAAAGGACAGATTTGACAGGATCATTTTGAATGGTGGTCCTTACAAGTGTTATTGGAATTTCTTATCTCCATCAAATAATAAACGTTTTACTGCCTGCAGGGAGATATTGAAACTTTGAAGAAGTATTGTAGCCCTGAAGTGATTGAGCGGTGTAAAGCAGAGCACAGGGCATATCAGAGCCAGGGTATCTTTTTTGATAACAAGGTAAGAAGGCTTAAGTTGCTTTCATGGAATAAAATATCTCCGATATGCTCGATATATCTCCGATATATCCGTATATCTGTGGATATCGATACGATATTAGACTCGCATATCTTTACCTATATTTACCGATATTTCGGAATATTAATGAATATCGGTCTAAGGTGGAGATTCTTTTGTATACAAGATTATTAATTTATTTATTTGTTATTTTGTAAATGATATATATTTTAAATTTTTAATGTTACATAACATTTTAGTGTAAAATTTGTAGAAATTTGTGATTTAATTTGTTGAGAACGGCATATTTATTATGCCAAATACAAGATAAACTTGTCTTATATATATTTAATTTGCAATATTTTGATTCTAAATTTTGTATTATAGTTTAATTCATTATTTTGCAGAGTTGTGTTGATAATTTCCACGTTTAATTAATAATATCCATCACATCTTTAAATCGATATCGATATTTTCAATACGATCGATATATCTATGTTTTGGGACCAATCTTGTCTCTTTTTCTTTCTAATTTTGATAAAATGTGCTTATATCTTTTGAGCACGTGAAGTAAATTTTGAACAGAAATGAGAAGCTGGAAAGATTTGAAGGAATAAAATCATCAAACAAGTAACAATAATGTATCATTCACATTAATTTTCAGGAAGGTAACTAATTTGTTATTATTATTATTATTATTGTTATTATTATTATTATTCTTTTATTTTATTTTTTTTTTGGGGGGGGGGGGGTATCTAGCTAATGTAGTGATGTGAAACATGCATATCTATTTATGCATACATGCTGTTTAGTTACGTGGATGCATATAATACTATGTAAATTAGTCAATTTACAAGCGGATTGAAGATTAATTTTGTCTCTCTCCATTCTTGCATCATTTGCCTTGTTCTTTTTTTTGCTTGACTTATGTCCTCTATCAGAAATTGGTTGGTTACCTTTTTCCTAGCTATCAAGTCAGGGCCTTTTTTTCTTTTATGAAAATATGCTGCGGACTCATAATGCATTCATAGGTTTTTGTTTCTTGTGACCAAATTATCTTAACATTTTCCCTCGTTGTGTACTTAATTGATACCATAGGATGCATTCATTTCTTATTCTATCTTTCCTTATATAGCTGTTCATTGATCTTAACATCCTCATTTTGGCGTTGCTCAATTTTTGTACTTAAGTATCTGAAGTGGTGATATGACTAAATGCTAATTCATGCTTTCTCCTTAATCAGATTCTTCATATATCTGAGGTGGAATTAAGAGAGACAAAAATGATGGGATCCACTCCCATAATAATTGTTGCGGTAGGCAACTCTTTGGCACTTAATTGTGAACATTGCTAAATTTGTGTGGAAGCTATAGTTGACTCTAATGGCCCTTTTTATTGGGAATTGTTGCAGTTCCAAACACAGCAGGTCTACTGTGTACGTGATAGACACGGTTCAATAACAGAAGGGGGCAAGGTAATGCATACTCACACATATAAGTAATATTGATGAGTTGTTCCTTACATCTAACAACTTTCTATTTTTAATTTACATATCTTGTCAATATCAACTCAAAACACCTTAAATCCAAGCATCTCCTGTACAAAAGCACAACTAGAATTCTTTGGTGTGAATCCCTGTTATACAGCTTTCCCTTCTGAATTTTAGGATTAATTTCTTAATTTTAAATCATGCCAAATCTCAAGAATTGAGTTGAAATCATGTGCCCGTGTGTTATTAAAAAGTAGACATCAGTTTCTTGTCCACATGGTGGCTCTCTACACAAACTATGGTTGTGAATTCATGTTGAAGTTGAGAATGATGCAATTTTATAAATTTCTGCTTACTAGAAAATTTCAAAAAATTTGACTTTGATTTTTAATTTCCGAAGTTTTATTTTTTATTGCATTAATTTTCTAGTATCATGACGGCCTGTAATGTGTGGAGTATGGATATTCCTTTTACCACTGCTTGAAGAAATTATTTAACTTTCTTTGCTGATATACTACGAGTTGCCCCATTTAATGTCTTCTTTTATTGTCTGAAGTGGTGAGTGATGTGGCAATTCCAAGCCAGCATTACTTCTCATGATAGCTGACATGGCATCTCCACATTGGCCTAACAGCTGACATGGCACTGTCATGTCAATATTTATGCTAACATGGTATTATCACCTCACTTGCCACATCGGGTGGTAAGGGAAAGATGGTAAAAGTGGCAGTAAGAGACTAAGAGTAACATTTTCCTAGCACACTTTTTTGTTTGACATTGTTTTCAACATATTACTTCTGTTTTTGTGAATTACTGGGATAAAATTTCATGTATAATAAAATTTGTTGTTTAATCAGGATACAATCCACAATGTATACTATGCATGGGCCATGCAACAAATGGATATAGAAGAACTTGGAGAAGGTGCTCTCTATCCAATATGGAGGCTAAGAGAAATGCAACAACTCGGTGTCCAAGCCCTCATCTAATTTTTGTAATTTCATCTTATCAACAAATGTTGTACTGTTTCATTTCTCTGGGTTTTGTTTGTTATTTCATTGCCAGGGAAAAAAATTTAGGCATTTTTGTTTTTATTTTGGTAAAATAAAAAAAATAAAAAAGACTGGGTAGTATGCAAATTCATTTATTTGTAAGGAAATATTATTTATCAGTGTCAAGATTTTGCATCAGTTTTTAGATAAAACTTGTGTTACCAAAGTAAACAGAGGTTCATAGCATGTACTTTCGCTTGTTCAATGACTAAAAAGCCTAGTGGTAAATTTTGATCCAGCATTGGTTTGTTTTGTATATCAAGCTGCAATCTGTCATCTGTCATGTATCTGTTTTGATGTTGAAATGCTTTAAATAATCCATAGCAAATATTCTCTCTTGAATGAAACTTAAAAAACAAATAAGGAAAAGGAATATGCAGAGCTAATCCAAAAGTGATTTTAGTCCAAAGATAAATTCAAACAAAGTGTAGGTGCCATTTGATTTAGCTTTTGGGAAGAACCAAATGGGCTTTCTAGTCCATCTTTTATGATTTTAATCAAGCGCACACTGTAAAATATAAGAAAAATGATATAGTGACAGTAGGTCATTACTTTTTATATCAGCATACGCCATATTTACCATTGATTAATACAGGCTCCACTAATACATTAAATTCCACGGTCACGTATTTTTAGTGATTGAAGATGGGCTATAATTACTTTTTTTTTTAAAAGCCTGTCATGATAGATGCACTCAAAATGTAAATCACCACATCAGTTGCACCAATAAAGGAAACAAAAACCCCATGAGATCAAAACAAGATGGAAGGCCACATTTTATTGATACTAGTCATACGTACGTACATACATACTCTTATTGATCTCCATCAACCACCCCACTTCCTCTTCTTCTTCAACTTACACGCTTTCCTTCATTCTACAGAAGGACACTTCTCTCAGCTCTCTCTATACATACATAAACTCTTATACATATATATATATATAGCAGTACTTCATAGTAAGCGTGCATGCTGTTAGCAAAAACCCCTACTTAATTATAAGAAGAGCGGCCGCTAGGAGGTAACAGGTAAGTATGTTGACCCCTATTCACCTTCAGATTCTGGGCTTCATTTACATTCACACGATAAGATTTGGCGACGACTTGAAGAGGCATGGCTCTGATCACTGAAGTGTACCCAGCAAGTGGGCTCTTCATGGGCTGGCTACTTGTTTTAAATGACACATATTCGAACCCATTTTGTCCGGCCCTCGCCAGTGTCGTGTACTGCTGTGGGATCACGAACATGCTGCCTTGACGCACCGTTTCATCTAGCACGGTCTGGCCGTTTTCTCTCACCACTTGAACTTTAGCTTCTCCTCGTATCACATACACCACTCTGTGACTGTTCATTGACCAGTGGGGGGTGTGCATTGCATTCTACATTCAAAATTAAGGATGCAAACATTTTATATCAATGAGAGAGAGAGAGAGGGGGGGGATCAGGGGCGGAGCCAGGAATTTGCTTCAGAGGGGGCACTATTTTGATTAATTGACAAATGAGTGGCGGTTCGGGGGCAACGCTCCCAGAGGCAAATATATATATATATATGGGATAGGTTCTCTTGACACATATTTTTACTCCTAATTTAACACGCGGTTTGAAAAAACCTAGCGTGGGATGAATATTTTAAGAATCTAACCGTTGGATTAGATATTCTGCTTATATATATCATAAATACAAAAAATCACATTGATACAACGGCTATTTAAAAAAAAAAAATCACAGTTTTAAAATAAACTATAAAAAACTATATGAAACTGTCACGTTTAGTTTTTTGAAAAACCGACCGTTTCATCAATGTGATTTTTGGCATGCGTAATGTATATGAGCAGAATATTTAATCTAACGGTCAGTTTCTCAAAATACTCATCCCGAGTTGGGTTTTGCAAACCGCGTGTCAAATTAGGAGTAAAAATATGTGTCAAGGGAACCTGTCCCTATATATATATATATATATATATATATACATTTTTATATGAATTTTGAATTGATACGCGTTCTAGATTTGACATTATATATTATTCTCCTCTTTGAACATAGCCAACTTATTAAATTTCGTAAATTTAGTTTTATTGCAGCCTTGCAGGTACTTGAACTCCAATTTTAATTACATAATTTAAAATAAATTGATTACACTTTCTACAAATTGGATATTAAATTAGAGATCGATAGAGTGATAAATACTTTTCTAAAACCACTAATTAAGGCCAAATTTTAAGTTCAGGCCTCAAATAGAATGACCAATGATTTAATGACTATTTGAAGTAGTACAATTATAAATTTGTTGGCTAAAAATTATAAAATAAGAGCTTAAAGGGATGAAAATAAAGTTTGAAGAGGGGGCACTCTTATATTTTCTACCAAATATATACTAAATATATATAAAAATTCATTTTTTTGCAAAAGTTGTGTGGGGGCACTTGCCCCCACTGCCCCCACCTTGGCTCCGCCCCTGGGGGGGATTAATATATATAGTACCTGGTACAGAGTGCCTTTCTCAACGCTCATGTCCATGTAACGAAGGAGCGGAAGGTGGTTCTCATTAACCACACTGATTCTTCCAGCCTGCCTGGAGTAAACTTCTGCTACTCTCTGTGTGTTGACGTTCTGCGTAACTCTCATGGTGCAGAAAGTTTCTTCAAGACCATTTTGATCTTCACTCTCTCTTTCTTGTTGTCGTTCGTCTTCATCAGGCCTAATGACGCTCAGTCCTCCTTCCACTTTAACAACAACTCCACGATTATCTTCCCTCTGCATCTTCCTAACCACGTCTGTGGGAACGTTGAAGGCTTCCGCCAGTAACTCCGAGTCGAAACCACGAAATATATTCTCTAACTTATCCTGTCGTTTTTGCCCGCGCTCCCCTTGCCTTTGTGCTCGTCCCGCCAGGAAAAATGTCTGCAAAACATTTATTTATTACTTCTTCCATATCTCCATTATTTACTTTTTCCACACAGTACTCTCATTCATTGTAAAACAGGAATTACAGTTCCAAAACTAAAATTAATGGTGGGATTCACATCAATAATTGAGAAATAGAGTGTCTGTCATTGTAAAAAATGATGTCGGATTGTCACCTTTTGGGAAAAATAATGAAGGTGAGAGTAAGCAATAATGCACACCCTAGCTACTTATCCATCATCTTATCATTAGTTACCCCACTGTCATTTTTAATGGTTGTATATATATATATATATATCTTATTATATATAGAGCAGTTGTGCTGATGTGGCGGCCTAGAATTACTTCCCTCCCTCATACTCTTCTCTCCTTGATTCACTCCATTCATTCATTTCTATTGGTTCAAACACACCCATTATCTTTAATTCCCACCAGATGCACAACAATTTATGCAACCCTTCACATTCCAAGTATACACTCTCCCAAAAAAAATTATAGATAGACAGGTTAACAAGTCTATTTATTATTTATTACAATATTAATGCCACAGAGGTGGAGAAGCTTCGATCAATAGTGTGTGTTTAGTTTAGCTTTGTGTTTGTCAGTATTTTTTAGCATGCTTAATTGGTCCCCCACCCAGACAGATAAACATGAAAATAAAGTTAATTTGAGCGGTCTTAAGACCTCGGGGTATGTATTGTTGCATTAGGGCCTGTTTGCCGATGCTGTAATTTTGTTCAGTTTGGTTATGAACCAATTAATGTGCCCAGTTTTTGTTCAAACAATTATCTTTGAACTGCTTTTATGTTATACTTGATTTGTCTAACTCTCACTCTTGCTTAGGGCTTAAAGGTGTTGCACTTCCTTTGACTGTAAGTAATTTTTATTTTATTTTATTTTTATTACTGGGGTTTGATTTGAAGATAGATTGAAGCATGGGGTTAGCGTCCGGGACTTAGTGTTTTATTTTAAGAGAAAAGTTTATAGAGGTTGAATTTTTATTTATTTATATTCTATATATGTGGTGATAGATTAGTGATGTATAGATGCAGTATCTACATTGTTTTGGTTTCTATAAAAATTGAATCCTAACCTGAACTATGACAAATAGCTGTGCTGGGCTCAGTTTAGCAGAGGGTTTTGTTTTCTTGGGTCTCAAACAATGAAAATTTTAACTTTTATAAATTTATATGCCGTTTTATTTTCCCATTTTTACTACCAAACGGAGGTTTTTATATTATCATGTTCAGTGAATAGAGTTGATTTTTTGTATTGGTTGTGTTATCACGCAGGCCGCGCATCGCGCGGGTCAACACTAGTATATATATATATATATATATATATATATATATATATA
>JAESVK010000767.1:711157-738766 GCA_017140935.1 Hamamelis virginiana
ATATATATATATATATATATATATATATATATATATATAATGCAAATAGGAATATGCTATAGTAGCATGCATCTTGGTGGACAATGCATGCATGGTGAGTTTTATGTGGCAAACGTGGCAAAAAGGTTATGGTGGATTTTAGCTGAAGTAAGCATAAACCTTATAGGTAATTGTGAGACATGTATTTTAAAAAATTAGCTATTGGATTAGATACTATTCTTATTCTTATATATGTCATGCATGCCAAAAATCACATGATCAATCCAATGATCGATTAATTTTTTAGAAATGTCGCTAGAAAAATTGTGACAATTTTCAACAGTCATAGTTAATTTTCATTTTTCATTGACCTATATTTTGAGATGATGCTATTAAATCGTTGTAATTTTCTGGTGTATATGACATCCATAAACATAGTATTTCTAATCTCTAATATAAAGATATCTAATCTCTAATATAAAGATATCGTTTTTCAGAATACATATTCCATGATTAGTTAAAGGCGTGCACCATGCTGATAAAGTGAGAATATGTGCACAGAATTACAACTGTATATATCATAAAAAAGCAAAGTGCATGTGCTTGCTTCATAATTATAAGATTATATGTTGAAGAAGAAGAAGAAGAAGATTACCCTAGATCTCTGGTCGAGCTGGTTTTCCTGGTTATTGAGGTCGTGGACGGCGACGACGATGAGCTGTTCATTACCGTCATTGTAGCACCAATGGGTTACGCCGGCGGGAATAGCAATGACGTCACCTTGATCTACTCGTTGCACCCTCTGGTGCTGATCCCTTCCTTTTCCTTGCCGTTCCTGTGCTTGTTCTTCTTGACCGCTATGCTGTGAGTGGTATGTCTCTGCACATCCTGGGAAGTTCAACCCCACCAACCCTCTACCTGCAGTGCCATATATTAACTTCATCTTAGTTGTTAGTTTCTATTTCTATTTTTTTTTTCTCCCCTACTCTCATGTGCTCTGTTTGGTTGCCAAGAAAATAAATAAACAAACAAACAACATTTTGGAATTTACACTGCCATATTTTATCCAACTAAACTATTTTTTTTTTTAAATTATTCCTTCCAAAAAAAGAAAAAATTTGATTAGAGAGGGACTTTCTAGATACAATATATAATTACTCTCTCTCTCTCTCTAGATCTCCCTTTACCTTGCACAACGTAAGCCAAGGTAGGGGCTGGATGAAAGCTAGGCAAAGTGAGGCCTTTAGGCTGCACAACATGCCTCCTTGCCTGAACACCGGCACATTGAAACTGGTCCTCTTCTTCATTCCACATCTCCATAACGCCTCCCTCCGACTCGATCCGTTCGTTGGGCTTGCTAGAGCTAATCCGCTGGAACCGGCATTGTTGCATTTCTCTCAGGCGAGTCTCCGACATCTGAGCCACCGCCACCGAAACAACAAGGTAGTAGAAAAAGATTGATAGCAGCAGTTTTGTAGTAGCCATTTTCTTTTATTTGTGGGATGAAGCAAAATGGGGAGTAGAGAGGTTTTCTGAGTAAGTTGGGCTTCTGAGCCCGGCCCGTTTTATAGTGTGGAGAGTTTTGGAGTTTAGTGTTAAAGATGGTGGGCCGTGTGGCAATGGGCTGGTTGTTTCTGCATGAAGAGTTGTGTCGTAATGTTAACTAACATGCGCCACCTAGCGCTGGTTAAATCTCTTATGTGTTCAAGTTCTGTGGGTAGAGTCTTTTACGTGGTGGTGTTAGAAGTGTTGGACCCAACATCTGTCTTTCTGAAAGCTAGCCCCATGTAAATGACAAGGCAGATGTGATTGGCTAGAGGTACTGTTTAGGTGAAGTGATGAGGTGACAGTCCTATTGTAGAATGCCACGTAGGATGATGAGGTGGAGTGATTTTTGTTAACAGTTTTAGAGAGAGAGCTGAGGTGTCACATAAAAATATTTTTCACACATAAAATGACAAAAGAGGAGGAAATGTTTTGGTGTAGTGACAGAGTAGCAACTAGCAAGATATATATATATATATATATATGTTTCTAGTTAATTTATTGTGATTTCTTGATGATGTGCATAAGAGACTGATTTGATAAAATTTTGAATGAGGGAAATTTTGGTTTGTATAGCATTTTTTTATTAAAATTTTCTAGCCACGTGGAGTGTTTTAATTGGAGCAATTACTAACACATGGGCTTTTAGCCTCTCCACTGGAGATGGCTTAATACCACTATAGGTGATGATGGATTATGACATTTTGAAAGTCTCTGGATTAATACTATGTAAATTACAATGGATTCATTCCAACAATTAAACAGACTATTCTCATTTTTATAACAAAGATTGATTTAATACAAATTCATAGATGTCAAATTGATTAGTGATTAATTGTATAATATATTTTAGAATGTTACTATATATGCAGACCAAAACATTGACTAGATTTCTCAAATTAAACGATGCGACAACTAACATATTATTATCACATCAACATAATATATAACATATATATTATTATCACGCCAGCATAATATATATTGAATGTCATATTAATTATCATATTAATTATTATATTAATAAAAATATTAATGCAACAATCAATGTTTTAAAACCCGGACCGTTCATCGAACCGGAAAAGTTATCGGGTTAAGGATCAACCGGTTCAACCAGTTGAACCGCCGGATTGAACCGTGACGTCATAAATATATTATTTATTTATTTATTTATTAGAATAAAAGCTATAAATGATTCAAAATATAATTTTTTTAAAATGTTTGTACAATCAATTCATATATTTGAATTTATGTGCGGTCATCAAAATTGAAAATTGATAATTACTATTGGTCAATCTTTATTATATAAATTATCCCAAAAAAAAAAAAAATCTTTATTATATATATTTTTTAAAATGCAAGATAAGAATGTTGTATTATTAAATTAGGCGCTTTGGTTTCTTTTTGTTATTTGAGATTTTTTAAAACTAATTTGCCCTTTTAGCCTTCTTGGCTTTAAGAGATTTTAAAAATATTGGGACTATTTTAGTCATTTTAGCACCTTAAAAAATAAAAATAAAAAAAAAAAAAAATTGACCTGTTTTTTGACCGGTTGAACCGCCGGGTTGAACTATTTATTTAAAAAACGGATTATTGTGGGTTAAACCGACTGGAGAGGGGACCGGTTCTCGGTCCAACCGATTGAATCGGCCGATCCGATCCGGATTTAATAACACTGGTAACAATCCACCTCAATTACTACAAAGGAATAATCAAAGTTTTAATTTGATATATTTTTCATTTTTCATTTTTTATTTTTTTTTTAAAGTTAAAAAGGTTGCTTTGGAATCTTCACAAGTGGAAAAATTGGAAAAGCCAAATGCATTGCCCCTCACATCCACTTCTACAAGTTGTGGTCCTTGTGGATTGATAATAATAATTATATATATATATACAGCAAAAGAGAAGAAAGGCATCATATATCACCTTTGTGTATCATCACCAGCAAGGAATGTAGCAAACCAAGATAAGGCCTGCACTATGGCTTTATATTCTAACTGAATCGTTTGGTAGAGAGAAAAAGAAGCCACTTTTGACACAAAATAAAGTAGGGGTTGAAAAGAAACCAAAAAAAAAAAAATAACACCCAAGAAAATTCTATTTACACATATGAGTATATAGTAATTTTCTTATGAGAAATTCTTTATGTGAGGGCTTGGTTTTCTAGTCAATGTAGGATGAGAATTTTAGAAAGCCGACCGTTGAATTAGATATTTTTCCAATGTATGTCATGCATGCCAAAAATCAGTGATCTGATAATCGATTTCTAAAATACAGATTATGAAAAACTATGACGGTTAGATACTGTCATAGTTTTTTAGAGTCTGTATTTTAAAAACCGACCGTTAGATCACTATAATTTTTAACATGCATGATCAGCCTCACAAATTAAATGACACAGTCCTTTTATTCAAAATCCAAGACAAGAAATGGTGCAGTGACTACAAATAATCACATACAAAATAAAATAAATAAATAAACACTGGATTTATTATCAGGGAAGGTACAACTAGCCTGCAGCAACAGTGCAGGTTAAATAGTGGATAGGGAGGTAATAGTGCAATCCCAATCCCAAATCTTGGCTTTCATGATTGAACTTTTAAATTTAAAAAACTACATACCAGAGCTTAGTTGAGAATTGATATGTTGAAGAAGCTGGTTTGGTTCATTTTGGATTGACTGGTTGCCTTGCTAAATCAGCACACATACTCCCCTTTTTCATTTTTATTTATTTTTTAAAAAAAGAGGAAAAATATTGTATAGAAATAGAATTGGAAACATCATTTTAATTACCAAAAAAAAAAAAAATCATTCCACAAAATCTTTAAATAATATCCTGTTGTCAAATTGGTCAGGCCCATAGGCCATAGCCCATAACCATGCTTATAAAGTGATAAGCTATTTGCACCAAGCTTCAAAGTATTAAGGGCTCGTTTGCATTAGTTTTTGCTAAAATTACTTTTAAAAAATTATTTTTTCATATATTTCTTTCTTTAAAATTATGTTCAAACCAAATCTTTACATATCAAAATTTTCATACTAAAAGTGATAGCGGTAAAAGTTTAATATGAAAATTTTAGTGCTTTCTATTATCCTTTAAGTTGTTTAAAAGTGATTATCATTCCTCCTCTTAGATTAAGTGAAATTTTTAAGATCTAAAAATGATTATAGAAAAAATTAATGCAAACGGGCCCTAATGCTTATCCCTACCCATAAATCGGCCCTAATGCTTATCCTAACCCTTATATCTACTCAGAACTTGGTTGGCTCTATGCTTACCAGAACTGCGTAGTCCTTACGTTCCAAGATTTAGCGTAAGATCTAAGTTGGTCCACAAATTTTCTCAGAAAGAAACAAGAATATGAATCTTCTATAAATAAATAAATGAATAAATAAAAAGGTCCCAATTGAACCCACTTTCAATATAAAGAACCATGTGCAATGCTCTCTTTGCAACATAGCCAATTATCTTTCCCTCCTTGCTCCTCTCTCTCTCTCTCTCTCGCTCTCGCTCTCGCTCTCTCATATGTCTTTCTTGAGCCTGGGAAAGAGGCTTCAACCGGCGAAAAAGGTATGGAAGAACTTCACCAGCAAACTACAGAGCAAACTGCACAAACTCCAGAGATCCAAAACTATCAAGAAACCCAGAAATCGCATCAATGCTACTCCCTCCCTCTCTCTTCAGCTTCAACCTAAAAGACGTCTGATAAAGCCGTCCCACACGCAACGTCCTCGCCACAACCACCACCGCTGTTACCTCCTTCAGAAGAGACCTGCACCAGTATTCATCGATGATCTCTTCAAACAGCAGCCTGTCACCGATGGGGTGGAGTGCTTTCAGCCAGCAGCAGCAGCAGCAAGCAAGGGAGCTCTAGTAAAGTGCCCACCAAGCATTAAGATCAAGCTCCTTCAGCAACCATCTGCCTTGCCAGGAACAAGCAAGGCAGCTATAGCGAAGTGTCCACCTACAGCAAGGTTCAAAAAAATCCATCATCAACCATCTGCACTTCCAAGAACAAGCAAGGAAGATGAGAAAGGAAAGGGAAAGACGGCCATGGCGGACGATATGTGGGAATCATTAGGATTGGCGTCACCACAAATGCATGGAATAGATGAAAGAGCAGAAGAATTCATTACCAGATTTCGAGCAGAGATGAAGCTTCAGGAGAAGATGGCGCGCGGTTTGCATAACTCTTAGTGCATAATAACAACCCTTAGATCATGACTCAGATTTTGCTGTCCTCTTGTATTAAATTTGAAGAAGTGAGGTGAGATTATGTACAGAAACTAATTGGGACTATTTTATATGTTTGCAACAAAGTAGCTTTAAAAACCTTTCGTGTATTTTCCCAACCGCATGTCAATCATCTCAAGCCATAAGCAGCAAAAGGGAAAGCAAAAACAAATAAGCACTCAGTAAATGCTGATTCCATCAGCAGCCCTGGCAAGAACAGAACAACGAAGGAATATGATTCTGCTCATGATGCAATCCCTTGGCATCACAGAAGTGAGAGGAATAGTGCAAAAAACAGGGGTTGTATGAAGGGTTTCTAGCAGGGGGTGTTTCAGAGGCAGAGATCCTTGGAAGAACACAGATTGTGATGCATGTTTTGGTCTAAGTGAATTTGACAACACACCTATGATTCCTTTTGGTATGATGATCTACATGAACTTGAGAATTTTGAGTGTTTCATTTGGGCAGTTCAAAAAAAAGGGCACTTTTGGCTGTCTCATATGAATTGACTAGTTTCATTTTGTGTTAAAATTTTATGAACAAATTAATCCGTCAGAGGAAATTCAAGAGGATGTCAAGCATAAATATTTGAAAATTTATCCTATAACACTATGGCAATGATTCTATAACTTTTTTACACGATTCCATTCAAGAAGAAGGATTTACACCTTCATCCGTTCATCAACATGTCTATTACAATGAATTCATTCAAACAACCAAACAAGCCATAAATAAACTCAGCATGTAAATAGGGACATCTTCAGACACGGGTGAAAAGTTCAGCATTGTTTTTCCATAACATTTTAAGAATGAAAATTCATCCCCTGGAATGGACCTTTTCATTTTTCTTTTCTTTTGGTGAACCTGGAATGGACCTATTAAAAAGGATAGAAACAACGTCTTTTCATGAACTAAAAATTAACCCCTGAATGCAATGAAATAAACTTCCCATATAGAAATTTCCTAGGAATGGAAAATTTATCCAATAATGTAAATCTGTTCCTAGATTAAACTTAAGAGCCACATCCAGTTTGGAAATGGAAGAACTAAAGGGGATGAGGAGAGCTCAAAGAGTGCAACCAAGAGAGTTAAAATTATAATATTGTAGACTTCTACCCAATTATCACTGACAAATTGTTCAACAAGACTCGTAGACATAAAAAGATAAGAAAATGAGCCACTGCTGTATGCAATTCTTGTCTAGTAGATGACTTTCTTATTGAAACAAAGACGGCATTGGAATCTAATAATCTATTTGAATAGCTACTGCCACAAACTAATATCAGTACAAGGACGATGCATACAAAATATTTCTCTCTTTTTTTTTTTTTTTTTTCACTATAGACATGAAGAAAGAAGGCACTTTTTGGGTACATATAACAGTAACGTAAGAAAGTTCATTATCATTCAACACCACCTTCTCTGACTTTGTAGTTAAACCAGAGAGAGGAGACAGTTCACAAATTTGCTATGTAATCACCAGCTCCACCAGCCTGCAGACAAAAGAGGCCTCAAACTCAAAGCTCCATTCGTCGGACAAGGAGGCTCCATCTTGAAAATTATTGAATGTCTAGTTAGTTCAAGAAATCCTTCATGGGATCGTCATGATGGATTCTCTTCATCCTGTAGGCCTCCATATCTTCAGGAGTAACCTGCAAATAGTAAGCAGATGGTGAGAAAGTATGCAAGAATGCAACAGAAATAGTCCAATACTGGAATTGTAATGCTAATTTAATCATATTTATTTATTTTCCTTAAAAAGATCATACCTCATCATTCCATCTGACGTTGTATTTGCGCTTTCTTTCATCTCGTTCTTCTCTCTTTCTATCATCCTCCTATCCAAGCCAAACACATTACAGAGTCAGAACATTAATACAATTTGTAACAAAGCTTCTTAATAACTCAAAACAAAATTCGGGCTTAATATATTCACCTGAGAAGCTTAGCCTAAGTTAACTAAAAATTTTAGATGGCACTTAACTCAAAATTTTAAAAATATAAACATATATGCATTAATCAATTCTTGATTCTAACACCATACGACTCATCTATATATATATATATATAGTAGAAATGAAGAAATGAAAAAGGATAAAATGGAAGAAAAAAAAACTCGCATTCACCTTCTTAAGTGCTTCGGCAAGTAATTTCTGATCCAGAACCAAATCGTCTGGTACATCAGTTCCCCAAGTAACAGGCCTTTTCTCTTCAGATGGCTCAGGTGCCTCTGTTTTCATATTCATAATACAATTAGAATGATATAACAAAATGCAAATGATAAAAAAGAGGAGAGACGATATAGAACCAATTTATACCACAACCATTTGAACTCTAAATAAAAATAAATAAATAAATATGAGAGAGAGATTATACACAAAAGTTGCATTTATATGGATCAAATGAGTTTCGACAGATTAAGCTTGCATGCCAGATTATATGAAGAAAGGAGAGACCATAAAATACAAATAAAAATAAGAAAAGTTAAAAGCGGAAACACTAACCCTCCGTGGCCTCTTTACGAGCAATATTAGCCTTCATTAGCTCTGTTGCAGCTTCAGCAGCCTCAATTCCAGCAGCACCAGTGCAATAGCTATTTCGGATAGTCTGCTTGCAGCACTTGTAGCCCCATTGATGATCCCTCCACCATGAACCCCAAACGCTTGTATGATTGTTAATGTAAACATCTTCCTCATACTTGCTTCTGGGAAGTGCTGTCTCCTACAAGTATCATAAATGCGCACAAGTAAGATTCCCCGACATAAGCATCCAAGAAATTGAATGATAACATATATTGAGTCATTCTGTAATGCTTATAGTAAAAGCTTCAACCATTGTATGCACCAAATCAAAAGAATTTCTAGTTTGTCAAATATGGAATTTACTCTCATAGAATTTTAAATTCCTTTTTCACCACAAATCCCTCTTTTAAATTCTGCATCCCAACACAGCCTAACAGAATTTCTCGATCAAACACCATAATCAGTAAAACCCAAATAGCATTGTCGCTCTTCACAGCCACCCATAACAATGATATAAACCACCATAAACTTTCCTTCCTGATCTGCTGCCATTGAAGACCTTAATACAACTTTTAGATGTTAATAAAATAAAAAAAAAAAAAAATATCCACCTTTGAAATTCCGCATCCAAACACAGCCTAATAGAATTTCTTGATCAAACACCCTGATGAGTAAAACCCCATTATCCTTCTCACACTTCACAACCACCCATAACCACAATATAATCCATTTGCTTCCTGAATTGCCATTGTAGCCCTTGATACAACTTTTAGACTGGAACAAAAAAAAAAAGGAAAAAAAGAAGAAAGAAAAGAAAACTCTCTTGCTGAGGACCACAGTTTTCCAATTCAATTGTAAAAATTGTTGAATGTTTCTCAACAAAACTAAAATGTTGAATGTTGGAGGCATAGGTGGCGTTTGGCGCAGCTTCCTATAAATGGAAGTCATTTTTGGAGAAGTTAGTCCTAAGATGGCTTTTTAAAAAGTAATTTAGAAAAAAAATAGTGTTTGGCAAATCCAGATATGAAATGTCCTTTTGCATCAAAAAGTGTGGAAGTTATTCTTCCTACAAGGTGGGTTTTCAAAAGCAAACTTCTTTTACTTTTCCCAAATGGACTTCCAAGTAACTGACTTTTTATAAAAATCCATTTTGGACCCTCCCAAAAGCTACGCCAAACGGCCACATAACCAAGAGAAATATAGATATTTATAAAGAGAGAGAGAGAGAGAGAGAGAGAGAGAGAGAGAGAGAGAGTAACACTCTGGTGATAGGGTACTTAATGAGTTCTTTTTGAAAATTTGGTCATTTTTTATCCACCAATGACTGTTGTATGTTGTTTAGAACTTCAGATGGAAATAAAATGCGTAAACTAGTAGACTTTGACAAAAAAATGAGACAGTTTCCATCTTTATGGTCATTCATCCTACGCACCAGAAATGCATAAATCCCTTTCTAGTATATTTTCACAATTCTACCAAACAACATAAAATATTGAAGTTTGAAAAAAAAAAAAACAATAAATAATGAAGAGAAGGCCTCTTATGATGGAAGATTTTACATCCATGAGGCTTTTACAACGAAATAGGCTTCCGATTGAGCCAAAACTCCAAACAAAAAATAGAAAAGGTGATGTGGTGGGAAAAATTTACTAGACTGAAAACCTCAAGGACATGTTACAAATTGAAAGACAATGGAAATGAACTGACAACACTTCTATGTTCCAATACATCTAAAGATAATAACCTAATTAAACCACATGATATCTGTTAGGATCAAGCGCGGGGTGAGCATAAGGGGCTTTGCAGTGCACACATGGCGCACCAGCAGGTTGGGTGGTCAAGCACCGATGCCACGTATGAGGCCCCATAACCCTACACGTGACAGCAAGTCCTTGGAGATGCTGCCCCCCATAAAGCCAACAATATCTACTAAGTGTTGAGAACTATAACTGCTAAAAAATATAGGATTATTGCTAATATCTAGATCTCATTCCTAAAATTACCATTTGGCCGATTATAATTGTGGCAGTATAGAAGTATAAGATCAGTATGACTATCAGTAATAGATCTGTATGAAAAACATGAAAGGTCAACTACATGGTACATTCAAATTGCAACAAGACTCGTATTTTACCTGCCCCTTTATGATCCTTCCAGCACGATCATATTCAATTTCTCTTTCACTTTGTCCAAGTAGAAGCTCTCTTGGAATTTCTTCCTCAGTAGCTGCATTGCCATACTTCTCCATAATGGTGTCCTTCATTCGAGATTTCAGTTTCTCCTTTATAACCTTATAATTCTTATAAAGTAACTCGGCCTGGGACGGGGCTGCTTGCATGTGAATATCTTGTCCCTTATCAAATGCTTCCCAAGCGTGGATGTTAAGCTGCTTGAACTCCAAAGCTTGACCACTATTTCTGTATTGATTATCTCCCTACAATATCGAAAAGTTGACAAATCAATACGAGATCAATGTATAATAAAACTTCGTAACTAAAACGTAAATGTGTCTATAAGATAATGTTTTAACTATTGAGGGACTCACCCCATAGAACTTCTCATTCGGATCAGCATCTGGAAGAGGATCCTCACGCATGGAACGGGTTTTGGGATCATAGTGGGAAGAGTTTACATCAAGATTTAAAAGATATTTCGCTGTGTCCTCCCGAATACGCAGGTTCCTAATAAAAAGGATATTCCAGTAAACACACAATACAAGATTACAGTTTCCCAAATAAATGTTTAAAGACCAACAACCATAACCATGGTAAAGTAGCTTAAGCAATTATATAATCCAGAAACATCAATCCAATTTTTTTTTTAAGCATAAAAACAAAGACTGTAGAATGAAAATGCTCTCACCTAACAGTTCCTGTGCTCCCACCACCAGTTGTACGCACACGTTTTTCAACTTTTGCAAAGTCCATTTGTTTACTCTCATCAACCTTGGCTTCATCTACCTTTAAAGCATCTTCATCATCATCCTCATCGCCATCACTAACCTCATCCTCACCCTCACCCTCACCCTCACCCTCACCCTCACCATTTTGGTTATTGTTTTTCTCCTCTAATTTTTTAAGCTGTTGCTCCTTCAAGTATTTCCTTCTAGCTTCATCTCTTGCTTCATATCTCTCAATGACACGAGCATAGGTTGCTGCATCATAGCCATTCCATCGATCCCGTTTTCCATCATAATCCAACTCAAAGGTCTCTATTTTTTCATCAGGTGCAATGTGTTTACTAGTCCACTTCGCTCCCACTTTCCGGGGCCTTTCCATGCATGCCTTTGAATCATGTGTCATCGCTCCACAACTATAGAAAACACACAACAAAGTCGGAAACTTATGTGTACATTGAACCATAGCTTTCCCACATGCATAATAAAAGAACATGTTAATAAATACCCTTCCACAAAAAAAACAAAAAACAAAAAACAAAAAACAAAAACAAAAATGAAATTAAAAAAAAAAAAAAAAAAAAAAAACCTATATTTAACATGCAATACCATATACCAACTATGCATTTGCAAGTCAGAAGAGATTTTATGCATTTATACACCTAGCAGGATGGTATGACACCAAAAACGTCAAGGCTAACTTCACCCTTGAGTTCTTAAAATTGCTAGTCATGCTGGGCTTGGAAAGAAAACACACCCACAAGCGCACACATGCACTCACAGAGGGATCACTTACTTTTCACACGCACCCTTCCGGTACTTATCAGCCTGATAAATTTTTGCACCTCTGTCATACCAAGATTTCGTGTAATTTGGATCTGATTTCCATTTCCTTTGATGTTTTAAACTCTAATAAACACAAACAACAATAGAATGTTTTAGTTTTGACCTGAATATTGCTGCACATGCATGCAAGACAATGAAAACAGGGGGGCAACTCACCGGTCTTTCTGCATTGAGATACCAAGGTGCAGATGACATATACTGGGGAATATGAGGATTAATTTCTTTTCCATCCTCATCAAGCTCAGCTGGAGCAAGCCCAGCTTTACGTGCTTCTTCCAATTCGAGCTGTTTCCTGTGGTCTTCCCGAGATTTGAATGCCACTGCAAGCCCCAACATATGGGTTAAATAAATGATAGATGAATACAAAATTAAGGGACAGGGATGGAAAAAGTTGAACATAAGTTAGGAAAGGCAGCAGAGGTTTTAGCAAAAATAATTGTCATAAACAAAATTTCAACATTTATCGAGTCAACATTTATTAACTCAACATAAAGCGAATTAACCAACTCAATATACCACAACCCAAGTGGACAGATCGC
This sequence comes from Hamamelis virginiana, assembly GCA_017140935.1. Lineage (NCBI taxonomy): Eukaryota > Viridiplantae > Streptophyta > Magnoliopsida > Saxifragales > Hamamelidaceae > Hamamelis > Hamamelis virginiana. The sequence continues at coordinate 723,719 of JAESVK010000767.1, forward strand.
AGTAAAGGCTGAGGGTTACAACAAGAGTGCAATACCAAAAATTCCACACTAGAAATTAACCAAATTAATAATAATAATAATAAATAAATAAATAAATAAAAGACAGATTAATTTCGAGCACTGCAGACTACATAATTGTAATGACTGGCCCTTTTGGCGGCTTTAACCTTTTCTTGTTTCCTGCTCTTAAAGGGTTTTGTTTTTCATTTTCTCTTAAATTTCGTTTCTCAAAACCAATTTGCCCAGCATCTTTATCTTTTTTTCTTCAGTTTTACTTTGGAAATAAGCCCCAAAATCAAAACCACTACTGAATCCAGATTATTATTATAGAAATTAAACAGCAGAGCAGAAGTATAGATAAACTCTTTTCAATACTATCAACACTGATAATCAACAAAAACTCTACATTTGGTGTGGGGGGGAAGAACTGGATTATCACAATGTCACCTAACCGAAAAACAAGAAAAGAAAAGAAAAACTAAGGCTGTATTTGGTTTCACGGAAACATAATCTCAGGAAAACCCCAAAAATCAAAAAGCATTTAACTTTGATGAATCATTATAGAAACAAATAATGAATAGAATTGATCAATTATCACAAACCAAAGAAAAAGATTGTCAATTTAATTAATAAGATATCGGATTGAAGGATTGAATTTGAAAAATAAAAGAGAAATAGAATCCCTTGAGAGACCGAGAGGAAAGTGTGGAAAACATACCTGACGCAGTCGCCATGTTAGGACTGAAGATGCAAATAACAAGCTCTTCGATTCGGGGTATGTGTTGATGCAGTGAAAAATCAGAAGTTGCAGAAGCCAAAACCTAGAGAGAGAGAGAGAGAGAGAGAGAGAGAGAGAGGATAAATTTGTAGCTTTTGGGCCTGTTTGTCAAATCTAAGATTTGGTGCAGACTGGTTCAGAACCAGACTAGTTGTAAATTTCATAGTAAAATCAATTTTAATAAAAACTGGTTTTCAATTATATCTTGTTTGTCAAATTTTTCCATTCCACCGAAATCAAAAGCTAACTCTACAAACAAATTTTTTCATTCCAAAAATCTAAACCCCAAAAAAATTCCTAAATACACAATGAAAAGAAGAAAATAGATAGAAAGAAAGAGAATCACAGTAAAGAAATCCCAAATAATAGCCCTAATCCTTGTGGTGGTTATGTAATCCAAGTGCATCAAAGTGAAAACCCCATCAACAAGCAAAAAAGTTCAAATTAAAACCCTAATCTCAAAATCCCCATCAAATCCATTGATATATTCCCAGTCAAAGAAGAAGAAGAAAAATAAGAAGAGACGGCCGCGATCTGGTGTTAGAGAGGGCCTTGATGCTGTGATCTGGTGTTAGAAGAGAAAGAGAAAAAGAAGAAGAAGAAAAAGAGAGAGAAGAGGAAGACCTGGTGTCGGTCGCCGGTTAACGGTCGCCGGTCGACGGTGGTGGTGTTGTCGCCGCTGCTTCGAGCTTCTCCTTCTATTTTCTTCTTGTCCTCTCCCTCTTCGATCTGATATAGTTTTTCTTTTTCTTTATTCTTCTATATCTATACTAACTAGCCACCGCGTCGCGTTGCACACGCGGTGCCCGTTTAATATAAAATTAAAAAATTTCAAGATAATTTATTTATTTAAATGTGTTCCCATAATCATCTTAAAATTATCTACTAAGTATATTCATATTTATTTAAAGTCATTCATTACGATCTTCATATCTCTATTCACCATATTCCAAGAACCACTAATATGTTGTCCATGATAAGATATGATATTCTTTTAACAATTACTCCCTCCGTCCCACAAAAATAGGCCTCTATTCCTTTTTTGGAAGTCCCAAAATAATATGCCACTTTGAAAAGTCAAAGTATATTTTTTTCAACTTTCACAAACTACCCTTTATCCTTTTTTTAACTTTACTATAATACCCTTATTCTTCTTTAACTTTACCCAATCCCAAAGTCCAAGAAGGGTAGTTTTGGAAATAGTCAAGGTAAAAGGATTTCAAATCCATTCATAATGAGTTTTCTTAATATGCGCGCATTGAGAAAGAGGCCTATCTTTGCGGGACGGAGGGAGTATATTTTTTTTCTATTTTCTATTTTCTATTTTCTTTTTTGGTAAAAATTACATTATATTTAAAAAAATAGCAACTTTAAATACAATTAATATGATCCTAATTGTAAATCTTAAATTTGATTAAGTTAAAAATAATCAAGAGAAATTATATAAAAAATGAAAAAAAAATGGAAATCAAATATTTAAATTTGATTTATGTTATTTTCGAATTTTATAGTTTATGTTTTTATTTTATGTTTCTAGCTTTTCATATTAAATTTGAATCCCTATAGGATACTATAATTGATATAGTGGATTTTAGTTGTTATTAGGATTTGATAAAGCACTTAAATAGACAATTAAATTAAATATTTAAATTTTATTTATGTTATTTTTGAATTTTAGAAGTTTATGTTTTTATTTTAATGTTTCTAGTTATTTTTAGGATTGAAATAATTAAATTTGAGACCCTATAGTATATTATAATTGGTATAATCAATTTAAGAAAGGTTTCTAGTTGTTATTAGGCTTTCATGAAGCATTCAAATAGACAATTAAATATTTAAATTTTATTTATATTATTTTCGGATTTTAGAAGTTTTCTAGCTTTTTTTAGGGCTGAAATACTCAAGTTTTAATCCCAATAGGATACTACGATCGGTAGAAACAATTTAAATATTTTGAAAAGAATTTAATGCTCTCAAGAATTGATTGATGCAGTTTGGACTTGTAGCAAAAAATAATTAAATTAAGAACATAAAAGAAATTGAAAGCTTGAACACATCTTGAGTTACGTCAAAAAGCATAACTAAGAAAAAAAAAAAAGAAAACAGATGAATGTCTACCAGTAAGCCGTGACAATTTGAAGACTTCAAAATTAAACCAACCCATATATTCAATTAAAACCAAGAGACTTGTGTGGTTTTTACCGATCTCTTACCACTATTGGAAGGATTGTGCTATTCTAATTTTTGGATCTCTTTATTCCTAACATAACATCAGTATAGAATTCAATGTTCGATACACTGTTCTCGTCAGTTTATTCGGTAAATTTCTTCAATGAGTAACTGTTAGAGACGGTGAGAGAAAAAAGAAAGTCTATCTAGTTTGTAAATTTTCAAATGGAGGGTGGTTATAACATGGGCTAAATAATTGGATTATGGGTGAAACTGATTTTACATGCTTACCCCCATTTTATTTTTGACTTCTATTTTATGAAATGACAGCTTTTGAAATTTAAAAAAAAAAGCTACACAAATCTGCCTTCTCCCTTTATATATTAGTATAGATTCATACATTAGTATAGATAAAGAGTATAAAAGAGAAGATGAAGATAACTATAACTGCTGGAGGGAGCGAGATCGTGTAGCTAAAAGTTATGTATGCAAGTAGATCGAGTTTGAAATCCTTTAGGAGTAAAGATTGTTGGAGAATTACCCTTTCTACCTTAAAATAAACGGATATTTGGCCAAAAGTCTTATTTTAGACTTATTTATTGGCTAAAGTCCTCCCATATATTTTTTTTCTTTGAAATGTCCTAATTAATAAGATTTTATTGCTTAAGGTCCTAATTTTTAGAAATTCATTTATTTTATGACATTATTGCGCTCAACCCAATGGCCACCTCCTCCTCTTCTTTTTCTTTTTCTTCTGCCATAGTCCATCCATGGCCGGTGACCTCTCCAACACTATTGGCAATCAGTCTAGATTTGCGATTTGATTGCGATATACACAGTCCAGTCATGGACCACCCAGCAAACTCCATCCTCGACCAAAACTCCAGAGCTAAAATCATCCCTGCTACAAGTTGGATTAGAGCATCCCGGTTATAGAGTTCGCTATGCCAGCAAGCTAGGAATAATTTTTGTGATTTCCGGCAGAGAAGAAGAAGAAGAAAATCAGTTCGGTGAATAGATGCCCCCATATCTCTCCTCTTTCCTCTTTCCTCTCTCCTCTCTCCTCTCTCCTCTCTTTCCAAGTCAGACCCAATAATTACAGGTTCTAAGAGACGAGGTCGAACCTGATTTAACCATACCAGCGTCATTCCGCCGAAGATAGGAATTGAGTTTTGTAAATTCCTAATCGAAAGTGACCGTGGCTTTGACGATGGTGTGTGACGATGGGGATGGTGTCGATCAGCAAGTGTCGTGGTTTGCAAGGTTGATGGCCGATTGCAGATCTCTCTCTCTCTCTCTCTCTCTCGTCCACAAATATTGAAATGTCATAAGGTGTGTAATCTTTTTGGTTTATGCTTGCTAGGAAAATGTAAGAAAAAAAACGTTTTTTAATTAACTTTTTGTTTGGTTGATTGGAAAACGTAGAAAAAAGAAAGATTTTTTTTTTTTTTTTTTCCGGTGTAGTGATCTGCATTTTCCGGCATAGTGACCTACGTGGTGTGACATAGTAAATCGGGGTTTGGGAGTATAGGTGGCGTTGAAGATTGTTAGGAATGAGGGGTATTTTTATCCAATTCATGCCAAAATGACTTTCGGGAAGAAAAATCTTTTGATAAAACTTTTGGCATGAAAATCTTCTAGATAAGGACCTTTAGTCAAATTCTCCTAAATTAAATGCTTACTTTTTGCCCTTAAGAGGGCATATATGGAAAAAGAATTTGATGACGGAATCTCCTTCTTTCACTTTAGTCCTTGGAATTGTACTAGCACAAACCACCACACAAGCTTCGTTGGAGAAGGCCTGATGCATGCAAATACGATCCCCATGATTTAATGGGAGAAATAACTAAGAATCGAAGGTGAAGGAGGAAGCACCTAATTTTGTGGCTAAGATTGACTAGTAAAGATATTTTCTGCTTAGCTTGTTGCCATGGATGATTATTTTGATTGATATAAGAAGGAAAGCCAAAAATTCATCTTGCAAAGATGAAACTTATAATTTATGGGGAGAAGTGTAAAATTGGAGGAAAAATAGATAGAATGTTTGCATGCATTCTCCCCAATTCGAAGGAAGGACATTAGGACAATACTAATAATTGACAGTAAATTGGTGCTAATAGATTAACTTCAAATTTACCTTGAAAGTAATATAATAAATACAACTAATAATGAAATATAGAAAACAATTTTTATATATTTATATAGAAAACAATTACAGAGTAAAATAATATGACTTTTAGTATCTTCCAATATCTCAATTATATATAAATATTATGTATTAGCAATTTCCAAATGTTGGAAGTTGGGTACTTGCTTGATCTTAAAAACTAAACATTCACAAGATAGGTAATTCTTATAGAGAAGAACATGGTGCTTCATGCATGATTTTGTAGTATGATTGGTCAATCACAAGAATAATGCTGAAAAAAGACTATGCTTTTGGTATGAGATGTAAATCTATTGTTGCATTTTGCAATAATCAATTAATTGGACCAATTAAGTTATAGATATTCAATGAAAATAAGGAATCATAATTCACAAATCTTACTTATTTGTGCTCATATAGGATGGATGCATGGAATCTAAATCCTGCAGAATTTCCATTCGAGAGCTATGAAATTCAAGATACTTAGACAAGCAAATGAAGTATATATACGACTGGATAACAAGCAACTTTGGGTGGTTGTGGTGCTATATGCGATTGGTTTTGGACATGAAACTTCTCAATTTATATAGAGGCATATGAGTTACGTACACAACAGGAGATAATTCTCTCCTTTCCCTTAAACCCTCTCCGCCATGATGAAGGTGGACATGAACTCATATCTCTTATACAACCACAAAGAGACTTTACTAGCAGGCTAGCTGGAACCTTCAAAAGATGTTGAACTATAGTGAGTGTTTAGATTTCTCGGACTTGGGGATCCTATACACATTCCATCATAATTAAATCGGAATCATATATTTATTCATTGCCCATATTTTTAAAGATTTAGAATTAAGTATTACAATCAAGAGTGATAGAGAGAAATGATCCTATCAGTGTATGCTTACAGAAGCTAATGTAGGCATGAAAATAATATATAATTGTGGGATATATATTTGAAAGGGAAAAATACAGAAAACTCCCTCAACTATCACCTTGTGACACTTTACCCCCCTCAACTATCGATGGCAACACTTTACCCCTCCTTAAACTATTGAATTATGACAAATAACTCTCTTCCGTTATTTTTACAGTCTCTTTTGTGGCAAAAGAAACCGTTGGATCACTGTGATTTTTAGTATGCCTAACATAGACAGACAGATTATCTAATCCAACAGTCGGTTTTTGAAAATACAGACCATTAGATTAAAAAATAGACCGTTAGATTAAATAACATACTATGAAAATGCAGACGTTTTCGAAATTGTATTTTAAAAAATAGATCGTTAGATTAGAAAAGTTGCCTGTCCATGTCAGGCACGCCAAAAATCACGGAAGGGAATTATTTGTCACAATTCAATAGTTTAGGGGGGCAAAGTGTTGCAATCAATAGTTGAGGGGGGTAAAATGTCACACGGTGATAATTGAGGGGAGTTTTCTGTATTTTCCCCTATTTTACAAAACTGAACATTGAATTAGATATTAAACTTATGGATATCATGTATGCCTAAAATCGCAATGATCCAATGGTCGATTTATCGGAAATGTTACTAAAAACAAAAAACAGTGTTATTTTTCAACGGTCACAATTTTTTATAGTCTATATTGTGAGATTTTAACCTTGGATCATTGTGATTTTTGGCATGCATGACATCCATAAGAAGAATATCTAATTTAACGGTCAAATTTTCAAAATATGTATCCCACAATTATTTATTAGTTTCATGGTGTCATAACTTATGTAAGCATATGCTTATTATATATATATAGAATGAGAGAGAGAGAGAGTAGACTCGTTTCCAATCCTCTAGAAAACATAACAAAATCATTCCATTTCCGATTTTCCAAGACATATAAAAAATGCCCCATTAATATGCAATGAAATAAACTTCCTTATATATAGAAATTTCCTAGGAATGGCAAATTTATCCAATAATGTAAATCTATTCCTAGATTAAACTTAAGAGGCACATCCAGTTTGGAAATGGAAGAACTAAGGTGATAAGGAGAGCTCAAAGAGTGCAACCAAGAGAGTTAAAATTATAATATTGTAGACTTCTACCCATTTATCACTGACAAATTGTTTAACAAGACTCGTAGACAAAAATAGATTAGAAAATGAGAAATTGGCCAAAGGTCCTCCTTTATACTATTTTCATGCCAAAAGTCCTCTCAAAAGATCATTTTTGCCAAAAGTCCTTTTGGCATGAATTAGACAAAAATACATCTCTTTCCTAATTACCTTCATCGCCACCTACACCTCAACCCCCGAGTTCACTACGATGGACCCTTGGATTTACTACGCCGGAATTCCGGCTTCACTACGCCGGATCCCGAGTTCACTACGCCAGAACTTCATTTCACTACGCCGAAAAACTCATTTCACTATGCCAGAAATGGATTTCACTATGTCGAAAATCGCATTTTACTACCAAAATGCATTTCTTTAGGCCGAAATGCATTTCACTACGCTGAAATGCATTTCACTACTTGTTCTTCATTCATTTTTCATTTTCTTTCCAAAAGTTTTCTCGGTAAGCAAACAAATCCAAATAAAAAACCAAATTAAAAAAATGATTTTTTTTTTAAAACACTATAAGATAATAGTTGTTTTTGGAAAAAAAAATAAAACAAGCATCCCTCAGCTGTTTTAATGAATTTTCAACACTATAAGATAATAGAGATGAAGCATAAGCAATTATCTGCCCTATTCTGGAATTTGGGATACTTGTGCCTTCAGATTGCTCTCCACTGTATACTCTAAAACCAGCAATTTCTTTTTCTTTTTTTGGTATTAGAAGGGGCAACTTAAACCAGTAAAATTTCATGTATAAAGAAAGATCATCCATGAAGATGAGCCACAGTTGACAAACCCGATATGATCATGCTATTCAAGGACTTTTAATAACCAAGCACCATCACCATTAAAAAGCAAGTATACTGGAAAAGTGAGAACCATACTAAAAAAAAAAAAAAAAAAAGAAGCCAAATTGGCCATCAGCAATTTAAATTAATTACCACCTCTTGGTGTGGCTAACACCAGTGGGAAGAAGATATTTAAACAAAGAAGGATTGTTCAGATCAGACAAACAATCTAAAAATTTCACAGCCCTGACACCTCAACTCTGGCCAGCGATTTTCCCTACTATCTCGACCCCACTGGTGCTCTCTCCATCTCCAGTGTTCTTCTTTCCTGATCTGAAACTACCTGCGCCGGATTTCGTGGATTGGTGCAGGTCTGAGTTGAGAGTGAAGGAGAAATGGAAGAAAAAGAAGAGGATGAGGTGTCGTGGTGCTCGCTAGAAGAACCTCGCCGCTGATCTAAGCCGGAGATGGAGCTCGCTGGAAAAAGCCAAGGGACGATGGGTTGATGCCGGTGTGCTGGTGGTCAACCAGGAGAGAGAGAGAGAGAGGAAAGAGAGGGGAAAGAAAAAAAATGTAAACAACCCGTGTCTCTTAGGAGTAATTTTGTCACTAAAAATATATAATTTATGAAAATAGGACTTTAGGCATTAAAATTCTTTTAAATATGACTCTAGCCATTTAAAATTCTAAATGGGAACTTTATGCAAGGGATGTGTCTAAAATAGGACCTTTGGCCAAATATCCCATAAGAATATGAGCCAATGCTGTATGCAATTCTTGTCTAGTAGATGGCTTTTTTATTGAAACAAAGACGGCATTGGAATCCAATAATCTATTTGAATAGCTACTGCCACAAACTAATATCAGTACAAGGACAGTGCATACAAAATATTTCTTTCTCCTTTTTTTTTTCACCCTATAGACATGAAGAAATAACGCACTTTTTGGGTACATATAACAGTAACGTAAAAAAGTTTGTTATAATTCAACACCGCATTCTCTGACTTTGTAGTTAAACCGGAGAGAGGAGACATTTCACAAATTTGCTAAATAATCACCAGCTCCACCAGCCTGCGGACAAAAGAGGCCTCAAACTCAAAGCTCCATTCGTCGAATAAGGAGGCTCCATCTTGAAAGTTATTGAATGTGTAGTTAGTTCAAGAAATCCTTCTTGGAATCGTCATGATGGATTCTCTTCATCCTGTAGGCCTCTATATTCGGGAGTAACCTACAAATAGTAAGCAGATGGTGCGAAAGCATGCAAGAATGCAACAGAAATAGTCCAAAACTGGAATTGTAATGCTAATTTAATCATATTTATTTATTTTCCTTAAAAAGATCATACCTCATCATTCCATCTGACGTTGTACATGCGCTTTCTTTCATCTCGTTCTTCTCTCTTTCTTTCATCCTCCTATCCAAGCCAAACACATTACAGAGTCGGAACATTAATACAATTTGTAACAAAGCTTCTTAACAACTCCAACCAAAATTAAGGCTTAATATATACAACTGAGAGAAGCTTAGCCTAAGTTAACTAAAAATTTTAGATGGCACTTAACTCAAAATTTTAAAAATATAAACATATATACATTAGTCAATTCTTGATTCTAACACCATACAACTCATATATATATATATATATATAGTAAAAATGAAGAAATGAAAACAGATAAAGATGAAAAAAAAAAAAAACTCGCATTCACCTTCTTAAGTGCTTCAGCAAGTAATTTCTGATCCAGAACCAAATCGTCCAGTACATCAGTTCCCCAAGTAACAGGCCTTTTCTCTTCAGCTGGTTGTTTTCATATTCATAATACAATTAGAATGATATAACAAAACGCAAATGATAAAAAGAGGAGAGAGAAAGAGAGAGAGAGAGATTTGAATGGCACTGCAAGCCCCAACATATGGGTTAAATAAATGATAGATGAATACAAAATTAAGGGACAGGGATGAAAAAAGTTGAACATAAGTTAGGAAAGGCAGCAGAGTTTATACAAAAATAATTGTCATAAACAAAATTTCAACATTTATAGAGTCAACATTTATTAACTCAACATACAGCGAATTAACCAACTCAATATACCACAACTCATGTGCATCTGATACATCTTGCATCAGGTGTCCTGCCCGAATCTTGACCTTTCCACGTTCCTTTCCCGATTTTTCTATCAATTCTCTTTTCACTCCTTTTCTTCAACTTGGTGAAGAAATATTGAACTTCCTCTGCCGAATCTGAATCATCGAAGATATCCCACGGCTCGCTCTCTATGTCATAAAGGCTTTTTTCTCTCACCGCATTATCAGAAGGTAATGGATTCTTGGTTATCTTTTTATACAGATAGAATATTAATTCATAGTCCGTCGGAATAAATCTGTAACCAATCGGAATATTATTGGACGGTATTGTTTCTCTGTTCAAGAATCTTGATGGAAAAAAAGAGAAGTAGAGATTATCAAATGTGGATTGGAGATCGAGGGCGGTGATCACGCTATTTCCTTGTTCTACTTCTGATCTTGCTTCTTGCAATATTCCTTCTTTTCTTCGAATTCGACAAAGAACGTATTCTCCTTCTCCTTATTCTTCTTCTTTCGCCTGCAACAAATAAAGAAAATATTGGTTCGGAGTTTGAGTGTTTGTTAATATTAAGATACTGAAAAGTAAATAATAATATATTAAAAATGTTGTGGAATTACTATAGTGCGATAAGGGGCGCTTATGGGAGAAGAAGTCCGGCGCCGCGGCGTTCGAAGGAGGCCATGGGGAAAGTTTGCGGCAGACAAGTATTTTTCAACCAGATCATCATGGGAATCTGATCAGAATGGAGCATCATTCAACCAGATGCAAAAAGGGATGTATGTCATGGGCAGAGGGAGGAGGATGGATCGATCATAATGGGAATCTAATCATAGGATGGATCGTTCAGGAAGGGAATTTGCTCGACGGAAACATCAATATCGATCAAATTTGGATGATTACAAAGATGTTAGAGAAATAAGAAATGTAGCTTCGCTTCGAAAGGAGCAGAGTACAGAAGATTTTTTCAGAGGAGTCAATTTTTCCCGTTTAAAAAACAAGGTAGTGTCTTTATTTGTGGATGGAATTCCATTGAATAAAGGAGCTTTCTGGTTGCGCTGTATTTTCAGAAAATGGGGAGTGGTAATTGATTCTTATGTTCCATCAAAGAGTCGACATTCTTCAAGTAGCAGGTATGGTTTTGTAAGATTCAGATCATTATGGGAAGCAAAAAATGCTGTAGCAAATATGAATGGAGCAGTTTTATGTGGGGCAACTTTGAGGGTAAAGCTTACAAGATTTGGGTTGAAGTTTAGAAATAAGTACTATAACGGGGACGTCAACACAATGCAGAGGACAATGAGATGGAGGCCAAAGGAGACGGGTATTAGGAGAAGAACCTATGCAGAAATTGTGGCTAGTAATATTGGTACCATTGAAAGTAAAACTGGGCCTATGGATGAAATTCAGTCAGTGGAAGACATTGACGATAGGGTGAATTTAATGTGTGATGGTGAAGGAGTGGAATGTCACTGGGATTCAGTTTCAGATATTACGATCAAAGGGGTTAAGGGGAAGTTTGATTTTTGGGATAATTGTGTGCATGCAGAAGTCATTTGGTCCTCTGATTTGTTGGATCTTAAAAAAAAGTTGCAGGATAATGGTCTCTGTAATGTTGTTGTAAGGTATTTAGGTGGAAAATCAGTTATATTGATCGTAGTCCTTCATGGGTGGGTTCCCAGAGAATTGTATGGATTAATCTGGAAGGAGTGCCATTATGTGCGTGGGATGAAGATAATTTTAAAAAACTAGCAGATTTTTTCGGCACAACCATTTCGGTGGATAATCTCTCTTATAGAAAATTCGTTTTGAGTATGGCCAGAGTTTTGATTATGACTGCTGCTCATAAACCTATTAACACTTTATTGGTGCTGAAGGTTGAAGACAATTTTTATCCTATCCGTGTTAGAGAAGAAATGGGTTGTCCCTTTACTTGGGTTCCAGATGAGTGTATTGATAATTCAAATGAAGATTCGAGAGTTAGTACTGATAGAAGAAGTGGCGATTGCAGTAACAATTCGAAGATAGGCATCAAAGGTCTTTCTGGTGCTACAGCAACATGCTTTGATTGTGGAAGGGGTGATAACGTGGAGTTGGAAGGTGGTGATATGAACGGTTTAGGAAAAATTGGAAATGAGTTGGGAGGTGTTCTAGTGAATGATGGATGTTCAAATTTCTAATTTAAATTCTTTAAAGAAGAGGAAGAGTTCTTTGGGGATTGGAGTAATGTCCTTGGAAATTCATACTGGATTTTCTTCCAAGAATAATATTTGTGATGGGATTGTAGAAGTTGAAAGGGTTGTTGGGTTGAATGGTGATCAGAGTGTAATAATGTGGGTCTTGATCCTATCAAAGTGGTGGGTACTCTTAATGAATCTTTAGTGGGTTTTTCTCATGAATTTAGGCAAGAACAGAGTGGTAATCCTACTGGGTCTCAAGTGGAGAGTATTCCTGATAGCCATTCAATTAATGAGGAATCTGCTATTGCCAATTTAGAGTTTATTTCTCAAAGTAAGGGTTTGGATTGTAAAGACCAATTGAAGGAGGCGATTGTTAGAGAATCTAGTGACTGTTATTTTGGAAAATTTGATTCGAAAGTTGCTTCTAAGTTTTGTCGTTTTGGTAGTAAGAATAGGTTATTAGAGGACTTATTTGAAAAAAGGAAAGGTGGAAGAAAAGGCAAGAAGAGAGGAGCTAAAAAAGATCAGAGAAGAAATAAGGGCATGAAGTATTCAGAGAAAGCTTCATCAGTATCAATCATTGGGGAAGATGACTTAATTTCTGACAGTGGCATCTTAAATAGAAATAGAGTGCTTCGTAAGGAGGCTGAAGAAATTTGGAAGCTGGGTTGTGATTTAGATATCATTGATTCTTCAAGAGGTAAAGAGGAGTTTTTGAAGAGAGATGAGGTGGTGGTTGGTAGAGACTTAGGCCTGCAATCCTGATCGTGCTGCTTTTAAGTTTCAGTTTCGGCATCTACGATGTTGCGAATGATCTCTTGGAATGTTAGGGGATTAGGGAGTAGCTTGAAGAAGAGAGTTTTGCGTTATCTTATCAGGGAGCATAAGGTGCTGGTGATTGGTGTTCAAGAAACCAAAATTGAAAACGTTTATGTGCGTAGAGTGGCTCAGTTATGTGGTAATGCAAAATTTCAAGTTCAATGGGTTCCGACAATAGGTTCAGCGGGTGGTTTGTGTTTTCTCTGGGATGAGAATTTTTTTCTATGGAAGAATGTGTGAAAGAGGCTGGTTTCATTGCATTATCTGGTCGAATTTCTTTCTTAGATTTCAAATGTGTTATATGCTGTGTTTATGCTCCAAATGTTGAGGTGGATCGATGCTTGTTATGGGAGTCTTTGGTTGATTTAAAAGAAAGATGGTCGGTTCCCTGGTTGGTGGGTGGTGATTTCAACGTGGTTAGAAATTGTGATTAAAGAAGTAATTGCAATTCTGTTACAAGGAGTATGAGTCAGCTTAATCAATTTATAGAAGATATGAGTTTGGTAGTTTTCCCTATGGTGGGTAGAAGTTTTACATGGTCTAACGTTGAGAGTATGAGCAGGTTGGATTGTTTCCTGTTATCTGAAGAATTCTTTGTTTCTTTTCATGGTCTCAAACAATGGGGTTTACCGAAGGGTTTGTCGGATCATTGCCCAATTTTACTTGGCGTTGAATTCAAAGATTGGGGTCCCAAGCCATTTCGTTTTATTGATGCATGGATGCTACATAAGGATTTTTGGAAATTCGCTGAAAAGGTGTGGGGTGAATGTGCAGTTAACGGGAGGGCTGGTTTCATATTGCAAAGGAAATTTTGTCATCTGAAAAAGGCTTTAGTGGTCTGGAATAAGTCGGTTTTTGGTATGATTGAGATAAGAATAATAGATTATACTTCAAAGTTAGAAGAATTGGATAAGATACGGGAATCTAGAAGTCTGTCTTCTGAGGAAAATAGTCAACTCTTCAAGCTCAAGCAGTCTCTTTGGGAAGCTTATAATAGGGTTGATGAGATTTTTGCAAGGCAGCGGTCTAGAGCTTTGCGGTTAAAAGCTGGAGATAAAAATTCAAAGTTCTTTCATGCAGTCGTGAAGAATAGTCAGAGAAGCAATCTAGTTAATGGGATTGAAATTAAGGGGGAGAGGATTTTTTATCCTAATCTTCTTAAATTGGAAATTGTCTCTTATTTTAAAGAGCTTTTTACTGCAGAAAGTGGGGAGAGACTTTATTTATTTTTTATTTTTATTTTTTTTTAAATATAGCCCGGTAGGAAGTTGAGTGAAGAAAGTCAGTTTTGGATGGAAAAAATGTTTTCTCCGGAGGAGATTTATGAGGCTATTTTGGATTGTGAGGGTGGGAAAGAGCATGTTGAGTGTCTAGGGGGGTGAGGATGCAGTGTTGATGTGGTTTGCCTTTTGTCTAGTTCAAGGCCTTGAGTGCTCAAAGAAGGAATTCTTCTGGCATGGTGGTTGTTTTCCTGTTGGTTGTTGTTCCAGTTTTAGAAGTTTTGGCTTGTGGTGGTGTGGTTGGATTTGATTGAAATCTTTATGGGAAGTATTGCAGATGGCTATTTTTAGGTTGTTTTCAATGTAGTAGCTGAGTGTTTTTTGCAGGTTATGAGGTTGAGCTATGTTGTTTTCTTGGGGTGGATTTTTCGATCTTTTGTTGGTTGCTTATAAGGCTGGGCTGGTTTTGCTTCCTGCTTTGCTTATGGGGGCTGTTTGCTTGTTCTATTTGGGCGTCTGGTTTTGGGGTTGTGGGGTAGTTTATACTTGTGGCTTCTGGGTTTTTTTTCCCTCATGTTTTGGGGCTTGGATTCTGATTGTTTATGGGGTGAGGTTTTCCCTGCTGTAAGATCCTTCTTTTAATTAATTTATAAAACTTTTTTGCCGATCAAAAAATATATATATATATATATATATATACCACAACCCAAGTGGACAGATCGCAGTAAAGGCTGAGGGTTACAGCAAGAGTGCGATACCAAAAATTCCACACTAGAAATTAACCAAATTAA
>JAESVK010000767.1:829247-854253 GCA_017140935.1 Hamamelis virginiana
ATATATATATATATATATATAAAAGTTTAAAACAATAAGATCGATGAGTACGTGAATGAACTTATCAGTATACTAATCGTTTTTCAAATCACATGATAGCTTGAGAGAAGTAAATAAATTTATCATATTCATAAATCTCTGGTTCCGTAACATCATTTCACATTCTCTTTTAAATTTAAAACAATAAGATCAAACTCGATCACTATTTCAATTCACTTCTGAATTAAAATAATAACATTGAACTCACTATTTCAATTTATTTCTAATTTATCATTGTCATGTCAGTCGATAAGATGATCGAATGAATGAACTTATCAGAATGTGTACTCATCATCTTTCAAATCAAATGAGGAAGAGATCATCATAGTCAGAAAGTGAGACATTAATGATGATAAACTATGAAGAAAACTGTGATTATTAGCAAATTCTAATTGCTCCATCCCCACTTTCATTATGTTTGATACATTAATTTAATTGTTCTGGCAATTTAATATATATATGCAAGTCGAGCACTCAACTTATTAGTCTGTATCAATGCATCCATTATCTAAAAATTAAGTTCATAATTAAGAATTAATTGAAAAATCAATCAATACATACCTATTTCCTAACATTTCGTGTAAGTTGAAGATAGTTTCTTCTTCTTCTCTGCTGAAGTTACCGCGTTTAATGTCCGGCCGCAAGTAATTTGTCCATCGGAGCCTACAACTCTTTCCACATCTTAACAAACCTGTATAAAAAAGCAAAATATTTTAAAACCATACATTTATGCTACTTAATTTTCTTTTTAACATTAATGGGTCTCTAATGGAAATTAATGCTAAAACTGGTTTTCTAAAAACTTATTTCCATCAAACTAACCCGGGATGAAAATAAGTTTTTGTACTAATTTTCTAATACGTTTCAATACTAGAAATAATCTACATCGTTTAAATGATGAGTTCCATCACTTGAACGATGTAGATCTCGTATCCGGTACTAAGTTAGTTTTTAGTACCGGATACGATTTTCATGATACCCATCAAATTAATCTTTGAAGGTTTTTATGAGATTAATTTAGTTTGGGAATTGGGTATTTACTAACCTGCTTGTTTTGGAAGTGCTCGCCAATTGCCATGGCCGTATAGTTGGATGTAATTGATGAGGATCTGATCTTCTTCAGGAGTCCATGGACCTTTCTTCAGTCCCATCTTCTCACAGCATGGAGCTCTCCCCATACTTTGTTGCCTTTTGGTTTAATTCTCAGAGTGAGCAAACTTCCCTTTTGTGTTTCTCACTTCTCTCTCTTCACTGAGTTCTGAAAGCTCAAAGTAGATTTCAAGGCCACGAGTGCTATTTATCATCGAAATTAAGATTCCACTGTTTAAGAAAATGTGCTGCTTTGCCAAATAGTCCAAACACATGATTATTTTCTTAGGAAAGGCAGATCCGCCCACAATTTCCTGGAAATCTCTCCCTCTAACTCTCTCCCTCTCTCTCTCTCTCTCTCTCTCTCAATTGGACCAATGGTCAAATAAAACGTGGGGTAATGCCTAAAATTAATGGATGGGTCCACTAAAGAAGGAAGTAGGGTTCCCATATGGGTGTGTTCGATCAAGTGCATGAATTTTAATTTCATGCAATTTAGGTCAACTAGTCGGCTTACTTGCTCATAAAAATAAACTAATATGTCAAATTAATGAGTGGTCTAAATTAATCACCGTGCTAGCTAGTGCGATGGCTCTTTTGATTTATTTGTTAGTTTTACTGAGTCAAAACTGAGCTATATATAGCCAGCTCCAAGCAATTTCCTGTCTTCTTCGTATATATGGCTAGTTAATTAACCTTAGAAGGATGAAATCTCTACGTCTCTATAGAACTCGATCACATAATTAATCATGTCCTTTACGTATATATATATATATTAGAGGATGGTGGTGGGGGAGTTTGTGGAGTTGGCATTTGTTGAATTAAGTATTGGACATGTAGCTTGGAATTTAGCTTCAATGGTACATATAGGAGGTCAAATAAAGAGGCCAAGCTAGTGAGCACAACAAAATGTTTGCTTTTTGAGCATGCATTGTAAAAATATTGATTGTTATAAGGATGTATTTGGCACTGTGAAGTCTTTAATTTGTGAAATCATATGGGTTAACCCAGATAGCAAGGGGGCTGGGCGGGGCGGATTTATGGATTAGGTCGAAGCTAAATTCGAAATCCAATTGTTACTATAGTTGTAAGTTCTTATATATAATCACTGGTATACGGTATGTAGTTATATCAGTTCTAGTACTCCAAAAGTGATCGGAAGAAAGTTGATAGAAAGAAAGCTGGTTTTTGTCATCATTACGTACTATTTACTTTTCTAACACCTAAAATATCTTGAACCCTTTTTGTGGTTTAGAATTAAAATATATTTTTTCTTGTACATTTTTTTTCTTATTTTCAGTTTGATTTTTCAAAACGATAGAAGAGAATTCACAGATAAAAAGAAAAGATTACAAAATAGTTTCATTTTCAATGACTGCCTTTAACCAATTAGGAAAGACTTTGGACCAACAATATTCCTTATCCTCAACTAGTCTAAGAGCTAGTTGGAATATTTAGTACATATATCCCATACAATCACCTACGTAACACATTTGGCTTGTGACATCATTCTTCCTTGCTCAAAGCATTAATAACAAAAATTATTGCACCCCCTTCCACTTTGTATAAAACAAGAATACCCCATAACTCTCCCAAATTTCAGCCCTTTCTCACTCATGTATTTATATGGCATCGTATTATACATGAATAAAATTAGTATATATTAATTGACATAATACACACACATATATATACGCAGGGGTGCTATTATAAGGTGCATCAGGTGCTCTCCTGTAGAGCCACCTATGATAAAAATTTTTAAAATCTGACCGTTGGATCACTGTGATTTTTAGCAGACATGACATACAAAAAAGTCAAAGTTTTTTAGCAGTCAGTTTTCTCAGAAACCAACCATTGGATCACCATGATTTTTGGCAGACATGACATACATTATAGGGGTATCTAATCCAACAGTCAGTTTTTAAAAATTTTCACCACAGGTGGCTCTAAAGCAGGGCACCTGATGCAAGTGCATCAGGTGCACCTTATAACAGCACCTCTGTGTGTGTGTGTGTGTGTGTGTATACAGACATGATAATATAAGGCCGGCCTTATGCAAAGTTACGTAAGGTCGGCTCCATATGGCTAATTTTATATCACAGTTCGTAAAACTGACCGTTAGATTAGATGCTCCTCCTCTGTATGTCATGCCTGCAAAAAATCACAGTGATCTGACGGTTGGTTTTTGAAATATGTCATTGTGAAAATATGTAACTTATTTGTTCTTCAAAATATCACCATTTTTTTAACGGCAGTTATTTCAAAAACCAACCGTCAGATCAATGTGATTTTTTGCAGGCATGACATACAGAGGAGGGGCATCTAATCCAACGGTCAGTTTTACGAACTGTGATCTAAAATTAGCCATATGGAGCCAA
Organism: Hamamelis virginiana; assembly: GCA_017140935.1. NCBI lineage: Eukaryota > Viridiplantae > Streptophyta > Magnoliopsida > Saxifragales > Hamamelidaceae > Hamamelis > Hamamelis virginiana. Next base: position 832,754 of record JAESVK010000767.1, read on the forward strand.
CCTCATGCAACTTTGCGTAAGGCCGGCCTTATATTATCATGTCTGTATATATATATGGGTCACATTCCCCTTACACCCTATTTTGACACCAATGTTTACACCTCATTTTCAAAACAATATCTATGATAAATATTTTGACGAACCGACCGTTGAATTCAATACATTTCTTATGCAGATCATGTATACCAAAAATCATAGTGATCCAATGGTTAGATTTTAAGAAATGTCACTATAAAAAATTGCTATGTGTTTAATTAATAAAAAAAAATAGTTTTTCAAAATGATATTTTTCAAAAACTAACCGTTGGATCACTCCGATTTTTTTTATACATGACAAACATAAGATAAGTATCTAATCTAACGGTTGGTTTTTTAAAATATCCGACCTACAATGGTATTTGAAAATGAGGTGTAAACAAAGGTGTCAAAATAGGGTGTAAGGGAACCTGACCCTATATATATATATATATGAACAAGTGATTGATGGATGTGGATTCACATAAGCTTATGCGAGGACATACCCATAAATTTTTTTTCTATAAATAAATATATATAAAGTGAAAAAATATATTACATGGATCAAAGATATGTAATATGGTGAAATTCATCAATGGTAGTATTGAAGGAAAATCTAAGAAATTAATATTGACACAAATAATTTTAATCTTTCGATTTAAAAAAAAAAGATTAAATTTGATATTTATTGATGTATAAATAATTTATTAATAATTTCTTTTTATATAATTTAAACATATAGGGACTTCCAAATTCTGATTCTATATTTTTATACCTCATTTTCTTGATGTTATGTTAGAAATTATTAAGTAATTCTATTTGTTCAACTGAAATAAATTAAAATTTGGTAGGTCACATGTTTAATGAGTTAATGAAGAGCTTATGTATAAAATAAAATAGTAGTAAATGTTTTGAAGAAAGTGAGAATAAATTAAAAAAATATATGAAAAAGATATATAGGTTATAATATATATTTGACAAATTATACATATATTTTATTGCATATACATTCTAACAAATTACAATTGATGTCAATTGAGGTGGGCTGGATCGATCATTGATTAATTAGGTTGTTAAGAAATATTACAACTCTTTTGTTGAGTGTAATTTAATCCCCACTACAAATGCTAAGAATATTGCTTTTTGTAAACGGAGGTGGGTAGAGAAATTGAACATTGAGACAAAAATTTAAGTATTCTAAATTAAGATTTTCAATTGAATCAAAATAATATTCTATTAACTTATTTGATGAGCTCTAAGCGTTTGGATTTGCTAGTGAGCACCTCTTTGCTCACCACCTAGTGAGTAGCCATGGGATGAGCGACACGGAGGCGGATGGGCGAATCCAAGGGCTCGAGTGCAAAACGCAGCCTTGCAAGATTGTTTTGGCCAAACACCACTAACATTAACAATGTTAACATTGCAAATAAGAGAGAAAACCCAAAACTTCAGTTGACTATCCAAAACTTCAGTTGACTAGCTATCCTAGAAATGATGATGAGATGCAACTAAGTTGTTGATCAGGGAGAAAATCCAAAATTTGGGATCCAAAAATTTCGTTGACTATCATCTCTACTATTTTAGAGATGATGATGAGATAAAACCATATTAGCCTTCAACTCCATATGAACCAAACTTCAACAAGACTAACTCAAAAATTTGGGTTTTAAAAAGATATTTGTGCTATTTGGTTACTAAGAAACCTCAAGAAACCGCAACAAAATAAACATTTTCTCTCCAAATATGTTTGGTTGTCAAGAAATCGCAAGAAAATAAAGCATTTTCTCTCTCTCCAAATCCGTTTGGTTGCTAAGAAACCGCAAGAAAATAAAACTCCAAATCTATTTGGTTGCTAAGAAACCGCAACAAAATAAATATTTTCTCTCCAAATATGTTTGGTTACCAAGAAATCGTAAGAAAATAAAGCAATTTTTCTCCGAATCCGTTTGGTTGCTAAGAAACCGTAAGAAAATAAAACTCCAAATTTGTTTGGTTGCTAAAAAACCCCCAAGAAACTGCAATAATGTGATTTGGTAGTGTTTGCAATGTTAACAGACGTTAACAGTATTTTTAGTCCCAAAACGACATCCCCATTTGTGTTTTTTGCCCTAGCCCTAGGATCTGCCTATCTGCCTCCGCGTCGTCATCCCATGGCTGCTCACTAGGTGGTGATCAAAGGGGTGCTCACTAGCAAATCCGGATGCGAACTCTAATACTATGTTTGCATGGAGAGTTTTGGAAAGAAGAGAAGAGAAATGAAGCACTTTTCTCACAAATTCTAAGAAAAATGCTACTTCACCCATATATTTCACCTGCCTTTAAATATTTCACCTGCCTTTAAATACCACCCATCTTATGTGGATAAATTAATCGTCTTTCTAATATTTAAAAAATAAAAATAAAAATTTTATTAATACAAATAATACATCAAATACCAATTAATTAAGATGGATGGGAGGAATATATGAATGAAATATACGAGTAGAATAGTATTGTTTAAAAAGGAATAAAACAATCAAATCATCCACACTAATAGGACAAAAAATCAATCCAGTTCTATACTTGCATTGCTTCTCCACCATTAATGAGTCTTATTTATACAAAACTTCTAATATCAAGTGCACCTGATGTAAGAGCCACTTCCGATGAAAATTTTGAAATTTGACTGTTGGATTTGATACTCCTATCATATATGTTATGTTTGCCAAAAATCATAGTGATCCAATGGTTGGTTTTTGAAAAATGTAACTTTGAAAAACTATCACTTTTTTGTTCTTCAAAATGTTATTAGTTTTTTAGTAGTCAGTTTTCTTAGAAACCAACCGTTGGATCACTGTGATTTTTGGCAGGCATGACATATATTATAGGGGTATCTAATCAAACGATCAATTTTTCAAAATTTTCATCGCAAGTGGCTCTACAAAATCTTGCATCAAGTGCACTTGGACATAGCACCTTTGCCTATTTATATATTTAATTTTGTGAAGAACGTACTTTCAAATATAGTGGTGCCAAAGAGTGTAATTGAGAAATTAATGGCACCATGCATGCCTCAAATTGCAACCTGGCCAACTTGTTGGGTATTACCTAAATTTTGCCAATGATGATTTTACCACTCTCTAAGTGATTGAATTGAAAAAAGTAGGCTAGGGGCAGGCAAAGGATGTCTCAGTCTACTTAAGAGTATTAATTTAAAAATGCAAGTAGAGATAATAAAATTTATAATGGTTCAGTCCAAATTCACTACCGATGATGTCACTGATTAGTCAGATTTAAAGTTCACACAGCTTTTAGCATCCAATTGGTAGACATTTGGGGTTTAAAAAGAATAAAAAAACAAGTTGGTCCATTTTCACATGCTAAAGGATTGGGTCAGATAGAATTTAACAATTGGTCAAGCTACCATGGCTGACTGCATATCATCTCTCATCAATTTATTACCCCTGGTCTCTTTGTAAATAACATGATCGACTAACACAGGAAACAGGAAAAATGGAAAATACACATTTCAAACCTAATTCTCTGATTGGGTTTTACTATATGTACTTAGATTTGTTTGGGTATTAAATAAGATCATGACATATCATTTAAATATATCTTTCATATCATACTTTAAATGATTTGTTCTGATCTTATGTTTCCAAATAAATCCAAATCCAAATACTAAAAAAAAAAAAAACCCTCAAGTAGTGGATCCAAAGACTTGTACTATAAACAGTTAGTTTCTCTAGAAATAAGATGAATCCCGCCTTAATTTATCAGGCTGGGGAGGATTTAAGGTAATATATATATATATATATATTTAAAGGGGTTGGACAGTTTTGCTTAATTTAGTTCCAAATACTATTGTGAAAGAACACCCAAAAAAAAAAAAAAAAAAAAATTATAAATAGGTTTTTGAGAATTTTTTCAAAAGTGGAAGTCAACACATGTATTAGAGCCGTTCTCTTTGCTAATAGAGAATTTTGTAGACCTTTTTCCATGTAGTGACAATAGTACTATATATGGAAAGTCTCCCTCTAATTAATAAGAAATTAACCAAAAAATCCAAGTGTGGGTAGTTTAGTGGTTGAGGAGTAGGGTTAAGGGCATACAAAGTCCCTTAATCCTGGGTTTGACTCCCACAAATTACTAATATCCTGGGCCACGGACCGCAAGGTGCAAGTCTTATTTTGAAAGCCCTATTCAAAGTGTAGGATTTAGTCTGATGCGCGCAAGTTGGCCCATGATACCTGTATAGAAAAAAAAATCTATTACATTTAATTTCCAAATATATAGAATGAATGAAGTAAACTAGCTTACATATTTATGGTACGTACTATCCCTATTATCAATTTGAAGCCAAGAGGGTGATCAATTTAAATGTAAACTTACCATTAGTGAATAGACCCCAACAATAGAATTTCTGACTCAACTCGAACAATTGAAATAAGAATAACTCTAATACTATTAACAAGGTCTTAGGAAAGCTGGTCCAGGATACCCCTAGCTTACCGCAAAAAAATACACACAAATTATCTCGCCTCTGATAATACTTTTCCAAGCCACCGAGTCCATAGGGTATGTTTCACTTCAAAAAATTATTTTTCCTAAGTTTCTTTTAACAAATTTCCATACAGAGTATGTTTATGGTTAGAAATTATAAATATTCTGAGTTGATTATTACGTGAACCTATTAAGTTTGACTATCTAAACAATTTAATTGCATCGCTTTATGAGAGAGACAATCATTTGGACAATCCAAATTGGTAATATTCCTTACATAACCAAGTCCATTTTGGATCCTTAAAGTCTTCGTACGGTTCACATGTTTCCTCTAAAATATACCTAAATTTGAGTAAGTTATTGGAAACTACTTAGGTTTAGAAAATCAAAAGATACAAAGAAAAAGCAATGGCGATCGACATGCAACGAAAAAGCAATGACATGCAACATAAGAGCTTGTTTAACAAATAATTCTCTCTAAAATTGTTGAGTCTAAATACATTTGGAAACGGAGTCATTTTTTTTATAGGTACATGCACATACAAGTTTATTCGAGGATTTGAGGATTTGAGTTTTTAACCGTTACGGGATAAGTACTTTGAAAAATCGACCGTTTGATTAAATATTCTATTAATAAATGTCTTGTACGTCAAAAATCACAATGATCCGATGGTCTGTTTCTAGAATATACAGATTATGAAAAATTGTAACAGTATCCAAATATTATAAAAGCTGTCATAGTTTTTTATATTTTAGAAATTGATCATTGGATCATTATAACTTTTGGCATGCACGACCTACCTAAGAGGAGTATCAAATCCAACGGTCGGTTTTTCAAAACACCTATCCCATATCGACTAAAAACCTAAATTCCCATATAAACTTATATTTAGATTTTCAAAACACCTATCCCATATCGACTAAAAACCTGAATTCTCATATAAACTTAATTATATTTGGGTAGCACGAAGGGGGAATTCAAACTCGGCCTCTGATACAATGCCAATGGGATTTTACCACCTAAACTCGGGCATCTTCAACCTTGGCATGAGCCGCCTAGCTTGGACCACAATTTAAACAATAGAATTAGAGTAATATATAATTAATCATGTAGTTAAACATGCTACAACAAATTAAACCATGCAATCCCTCCACTTATTTCTTTCTTTTAATTAATTATTTGATTTAGACAAATGCAAAAACATGCAGCCGACCTCTAACCTCAAATACTTTAATTAGAATAAATAACGTAAAATGGAAAAGATACATGAGATAGGATTAAACGTAACCCATGATTCAATTCCTTGCTCTGCATGGGTCATAAAGAGAAACTTCAACAAATTGAATCAAATTGGTCGTAAAGAGAGACGTATACAAAACCTAAATCGGGAAAAGATTCCCATCTTTTGTCCTGGCCTCTTTGTTATATAGATGATAATGAAGTTTAGCTAGTGTCGTAATATCTTTTACTTGTGAGAAATTAATGCGTCAACACCTGCTAGTTATGACTAATTCATGAGTTCCAAGCCCCATCACCTGGCAAAATTAAAGAAAAAATGGAGCGAGAGAGAGAGAGTTGAAGCCATCATAATTACCAAAATCTAGCTTGACTTTCACTGCTAGTAGTGGAAGTGTGGTGCATTTATTTATGTGATGCTTTTTGAAGGGAGCTGCCTGCCCCTACAAGCAGCTCTTTGAAAAGTAGTGGAACACTTTTTATAGGTAAAAAGCTAATAAAATGTACAATTCCTTATCTTACCGACATTTGAATTTGGCCCCCAGCAAACAGAATTCTTACTCATCTATCATTTAATTTAAGACTCTCTCTAACTCTCTCTCTCTCTCTCTCTCTCTCATGTGGATTAAACTTGACATTCTAACCCTACTTTTTTTCCATTGAAGATAAAAGTTTATGTTTATCTAAATGATTTAATAAATTAAAATAACATGTACCAATAAAAAATAAAAAAATAAAAACTAATTTAAAAAGAAATGCTCATTTTTTTTTTTTTTCATCAAGATTTTTCGTCCCCCTTCCTGTCCTACCAATGATTTACACAAATAACTTTTTAAAACAAATTTCTTCCGTTGAAATTTACCTTCTTAATTGTCTTTCTTAAAAGATGGAAAAGGACACAGAAGATTTCTAATGAAAAATACAATGCAACTCGTGATTTTTCGAGCTAAGTTCTATGGTACATGTATTATTTATACGTAACTTACCCTCCTCTCCTCTCTCTCTCTCTCTCTCTCTCTCTCTCTCTCTCTCTCATATAATAAGGCAAGAATGAGAATAGAAAATATTGATATATACAAAGTATAACATTACTTGTATTTTTAATTTACATAATATTTTTTTTCACTTCTAGGCTTTTAGCATCTGTCAAAAACCTTGGACAAATTAATTAAAAGAACATTTTTCACATTAATATCTCAAAATTAATTTACAGTAAATATATAACCAAAAACTCCTCATGGAAAATAATTTTATTTATATTAATTAATTAATAACCTAGCTAGGCTTGTTTAATTTAGCAGTACCTTCATGTTCGAGTGTTAAAGTAAATCGTTTCTATCTCACTTTTAATTGTATATGAATTATTTTTATGGAAAATCTTGCACACAAAAAATGTATTTTTTTTTTACTTGATCTCTTTCAAAAAAATAATAAAAAATCCTGACATCAACATTTGAACAAGCACGAGTATGTAGTTTAAGGAATTGTTTGGTAAATTGAAAATTTGGCCAGATGAAGACGAGTCTAGCTAACTAATTTTTATTTTAATATTGTTTTCTAAATTCTTTTTTATCCAATCAAACTTACCAGCTCCTGCATGTAACATATTTTATGACATGCTCTCACCACAAGAAATTGAAATCTTTTATTCCAATTAAGCATGCTCTAATCGTGAGAATATTGCAAATAAGGTAAGAAATTAAATAAAATCATGTTTAATTTATTATTATTATTTTTTTGGCATGATAATATACACCAAAAGAGTTAGTAGTTAGTAATTAATGGGGAGGCTAGGGGAGCAACAAATAGATTAAGAACTTTATCCATAAGGTATAGAACACAGAACCCCATTCCATAAAGAAAGAGTTAGAGATGAACCATTGAACCAAAACTCATGCTGAATTGAATGTACAAGTTCAAGTCTTTGAAATATTAGGATTGTATCCAGCCCGCTTTAATTCCCAATCTCATCATTAATAGTGGGTAATTAATGACGTTTTTTATCATTAATTTAATATTTCTGAAAGATGGGATATTAAAACCATGCATTTTTGTGCGAAAAAAAAAATATAGAAAAATAGTGAATGCAATTTGGGATTGAATTGCGAAGGATGCATGCATGGGATCGGAAGGTCAGGAAATATACATGCAAATGAATAGGAGATGTCGGCTGGGCTGGACTGGACCACGTGACAATCGAAGAAATTGAGGTTCTGATATATATTAATTGGAATGTGGCAGCTAGCTTGGCTGGCTACAAACCTTTTATTTTGCTCACGTGCAATTCATGAATTCAACCTTGTTTCAATTCTTTTGAATATATATATATATATATATAAATATTTCATTACGTATGATCAAAATATAGCTGTATTGAGAGAGAGAGAGACAGATGATTGTTGAGTACAGCGTCTGTTGAAAGCTATGGCCTCATTCTGTAATACTCGGCCACCTTTGCTGAATCGTCTATGACCAGAAAATCAAATGATGTACGTGGACGTGAGATTATGTTCGAATATTCTGTAATATATGACAAATTTAATTGGGATTCAATAAAATAATTTGTAATTAATTAGGAAGCTAATTGGATTAATATGAAAATAATTTGAAAAAAAAAATTTATAAACAAATATTTGCAAACAACGGAACAAGAAAAGCAATGCAAGTTATCTTTATAAGGAGTTAATGAAGAGCTTATGTATAAAATAAAATAGTATTAAATGTTTTGAAGAAAGTAAGAATAAATTAAAAATATATATATATATATATATAGGTTATAATATTTGACAAATTATACATATATTTTATTGCATACATATGCATTCTAACAAATTACAATTGATGTCAATTGAGGTTGGCTGGATCATGCAATTCTTAAAAAGTCATTAATATTCTAAAGCTATATATAATTATTAATTAGGTTGTTAAGAAATATTACAACTCTTTTGTTGAGTGTAATTTAATCCCCACTACAAATGCTAAGAATATTTCTTTTTGTAAACAGAGGTGGGTGGGAAGAGAAATTGAACATCGAGACAAAAATTTAAGTATTCTAAATTAAGATTTTCAATTGAATCAAAATAATATTCTATTAACTTTATTCGATGAACTCTAACACTATGTTTGCATTGAGAGTTTTGGAAAGAAGGGAAGGGAAAGGAAACACTTTTCTCACAAATTCTAAGGAAAATGTTACTTCACTCATATATATATATATATAGTCATTCTATTATAAGGTCGACCTTTCATAAAGTTATGCAAGATCAGCTCTATATCTCAAATTTTAGAAGACAGTTCGTAAAACTGACCGTTGGATTAGATGCTCCCACTCTGTAGGTCATACATGCAAAAAATCACAGTGATACGATGGTTGGTTTTTGAAATAACTAACGTTAAAAAAAATGGTGATTTTTTGAAGAACAAATAAGTTGCATATTTTCACAATGACATATTTAAAAAACCAACCGTCGGATCACTGTGATTTTTTGCAAACATGACATACAAAGGGGGAGCGTCTAATCCAACGGTCAGTTTTACGAACAGTCTCCTAAAATTGGAGATATGGAGCCGACCTTGCATAAGGTTATGCAAGGTCGACCTTATAGTAAAATGACTGTATATATATATATATATCTTCTAATATTAGATGCACCTGATGCAAGATGCATATATCATGTGCTCTCTTCTAGAGCCACTTGTTGAACATATTTTTGAAAACTGACCGTTGGATTTGATGCTCATTTCATGTATATCATGCCTGCCAAAAATCATAGTAATCCAATCGTTGGTTTCTGAAAAAAAAAAAAAAAAAAATGTAACTTTGAAAAACTGTGGCTTTTTTGTTCTATAAAATGTCACCCTTTTTTCACAGTCTGTTTTTTCAAAAACCAACCGTTAGATCAATATGATTTTTGGCCAGCATGATATACATAAAAGGAACATCAAATCCAACGGTCAGTTTTCTAAAATATGCTCAACAAGTGGCTCTAGAAGAGAGCACCTGATATATGTATCTTGTATCAGGTGCACCTTATATTAGAAGCTCTACCACAGTTTTTCAAAATCATTTTTCAAAAATCAACCGTTGGATCACTGTGATTTTTTGCAGGCATGATATACATAAAAGGAACATTAAATCCAATGGTCAGTTTCTAAAAATATGCTCAACAAATGGCTCTAGAATACGTCACCTGATGCATCTTGCATCAGGTGCACTTTATATTAGCAGCTAGCTCTCTCTCTCTCTCTCTCTCTCTCTCTCTCTCTATATATATATATATATATATATATATTATTGTATTTTTGAAACGTTTAAAGGTTTTCCTACTTTCTTTTCTTTTATGTTTTTTTTTTTTTTTTTATCCTAGGAGATGAAAGGAAGGGGATAATGTTTTAACTCTCCCGGCCGCTGCCCTTAAATCCCTCACCCCAAGAGAATAAGTGTTGAAAGAACCAAACTTGAGACCACCCTTGCGAAGGAAAAGAAATATGAGCTGGCCAGTGGGGCAATTGGTTGATCTCCTAGTTTCACGATCTCCATCAAACAAGGTAAACAAAACAAAATTAAGTTCCAATGCACAAATTCAAATCTTAAAAAAGTTAAGATTGTATCCAGCTCACTCCTCTCGAACCCTATTTTTAGTATTTTAGTGGGATCAACACTGAATAACGATCTTTAATCATTAATTTGTTCTTGTAGATGGGATTAAAATCGGTGCTGTTAAAAAAAATAAAAATAAAAATTGTGAATGTAATTTGCCAAGGAAGTAACAAAAATAAATCGGATATGTGAGGCAGGAGTACTGGACCAGGGGACAATGGAAGAAAGGGTCCAATCTTGGATTGGCAGGCTGGCTGCAACCTTGTATTCTAGTTTCAATTCAAGAATTCAATCTTGTTTCTTTTGAATATTTTCATTACGTGTCGTAAAAAAATAGCTGCTGAAGCTGATGATGTACAGTACGGCATCTGCATGAACTGAGCTCACCATACCTAACCTATTGGATACACGCGATGCACTTGCAAAAAAAGACGACTAGCTAGTTAGAGAGAGAAGTGGGCAAATGCAATGCACATGAAACATTATTCTAATCATAATTTGACAAAATTGCCGGTACGAAACAAACTTTATTTAATATCATACTACTATACTGGAGTCAAAGCAGAGAGTAATCAAGCAACACTCCAAAACAAGAAGAGAAAAGCATCTCAAGCTAGCAATGCAACCCTCCAACAAGAAGAGAACAACAAACCTTTAGCAGTCTTCTTTTGCATCCTAATTAATATAAAATTGAACATCTTTTGACTAATAAACGAATCAATGTAAGACTAAAAAGCAGAGTGAGAAAGCGACATGAGTAAAAACATAACACAAGTATATTACCTGCAGGAACAATCATGGGGCATGCATGGCATCAAATGGATTAGAGGGTAAAGGCTAAGATTGCTAAGCAAACAATGGTGCTGGGCGTACCACAGTTGAATGAATTATAAAGTGTGTGCCCAGTCATTTTCTAAACCTGCGAAAAAGCTAGAGAGATGAATATTCACAACAGAAAAAAAATTTCATAGCAAGTGTCTTCTTAATTGTTAGCATTGCAAGTAACATTAAAAGATCGTTTCTTGAGTCATTTTGTACTGAATTTGATAATTAAAAATGGGTAGGAAAGCAAGGATAATGGCTTTAATGTTCCCTTAGATGTTGATTTGTCCTTATGTCTGATCTCCATCCCTCAGCTATTATCAGATTAGCAGTAGCATCCAGCAAACAGTCCAGAAAATTTCAACATTATTTATCAATGAAGGTAAACATGGTGATCTCACTGCTGATCTCAGCTAATTTGAGACTTAGGGATTTAATTATTATTTTTTTCTGTTTACCAACAAATCCCATGTATTAACTACAACACCATGATTTTATTTTGCCAGCATTTAAGAAAGCTGAAAAAAAAATCATACAATTGGTGAGCTAGCTTTTCCCACTAACAAAATGGACATGTTTGTGCACAAAGAGAGAAAAACTACCAACAGTAAAATGCATAAAGGCATACTCAAAATTTCCCGGTAAAATCTGTTGGGAGTTATAGCAGAGATCTAGGCTCAAGTAATAGTCTAAAGATGATAATGGATAGCATGAGAGTTGGTGCTTGTACATGCCAGGTGGGATGTGGGGATACCAACCACCAGAAACCAAAGCTATTATCCTTCGAGTACTTGATCAACAACAATAAAATTTAAGAGAATCTTGACAAAAATGATCTGAGTCAAAGTAGAAGACTTGGTGTGACGATGACAATGACGACAGTGCTACCATCACTTGAGTAGTGACATTGGAATTATGCAACCTGGGGTAGGTATATGTGAAACATATCCTTTACAAATGTCTTTCTAATGCCATCATCACACATGCCAACTTGATCCCAATCACAACGGCCTACGTCGCAAAATGGAACAGTTTTTAACATCGATCAATTCATCAAAAAGCAAAGGATCAGTTTAATAATTCACCTAATTCACATTTCCAATAAAATGATAGCAAGTCAATTAACATACCTCACCACCTCATCCACCAAGCTAGAAAGTAGAAAGACAAGTTCAATTCAGAGATGGTAAATCTCCTTGGTCTCACACTAAGAACCCACATCATTGTGGCCCTTAAGCCACCATCTTTTGCTGCCAAATTTTCTTTGTAGACTAAAATTTGTATTCTTCAAATATCAAAGTTTTGGCAAGAGTTCAACAGACTATTCATCCTGATATTTTATGGGTGATGATAAAAGTACAGAACAGTCCAGGACAGTGTGCCTAATGCTACCACAACAATTATATGATAGAACAACAAAATAGTTTTTCCTACTGAAGTTTGAAACATTACAAATATCTTATTCATTGAACACGTGAGGATAATGCTCTTACTTATTATCAGGATGCATGTACTAAGGGTTTTGCAGATATTTATTTCTGCTGCTAATCTAAATTCTCCGCCTTTCAAGCTTGAAACAGACAACAAAAAGGCTGCTATATGAATTCGCTCACCCAGTTTGAATTCCAAGAAAAATGGTAAGGGGGGTCATTACACGAAAACGACCACCACTTTACTAGGAATCTATACTACAATAAAAATCTCAGGTTAGGTTTTTTAACCATGGTTAACGTGGCTGAGTTGACAAATGACTAATTACATATTATTAATTAATATATATTTAACTATATCTGTTTGAAATTTCAACAGAGAAAAATAAGAAGAGAGCCAATGAAGTGTAACATGAGGTGAATCTTATATATAATTTTTTCTCTTCGATTTTAGTTAATGAGGATTCTCCTTGACCACCACACCTTTATTCTTTCTTTTTCTTTTCCTTCTTTTTTTTGGTCCAACAATGATCAGTTGGTTTAATAGTCCTACTTAAATTAAGTTTAATTGAAGTTTGAACTGACTTTTATCCATCTTTTTCAACTTTCCTCTATACCCAGTCACTTTTATATTCGCTAATCATTAGGGCAGTGAACAAGCTAAGTTGATCTAGGTAATACACTTCTCAGGCTTGTCCCAATAGATTAACAAGCTTAAAAATAAGATTGGGCTTGACTCATCTACCTTATTAACAAGCCTCTTATCAAGCCAAGCTTGAGTAGGTTTCTTCGCCATACAACAAGCACTAAGTAATCACAATTTAAAAAAAAATAAAAATTGCTTAGTTGCATTATTTCCTATGCAGTTTCATCTGTTATTGGAGGCAGTAGAACCATCAGCGATCACAATTTTTAAACATCCAAAATATGGACAATAAGTAATTTTCAACTGTTTTAGTCTATAGTTAATTTACTATTATGCTGCACGAGTAGGATTATCTCATCCATGATTATATCGAAAAGTAGACTATGGTCTACAAACGAAGGATCCAAATTTACCAAGTAAGAATTTCACCTTAGTGATTAATCAAAACATTAATGAGCATGATCAATTTTAAACTACTCTACTCCTCTGCACACTGGAAATTTTCTTGTAAATACAATAACTGTATATAGAAAATCTCCAAAATGGAGACCATCCATGGTAGGACAATCATTTTTAATAGAATTTTGTTAGTATTCTTCCCTTCTTGAGATAAATGCTAGAGTACAGAAGATTAGAAAGGTTATAATATATCTTATATTACATGAAAAATTTTAAAACCCCATTCAATCAAACCAAAGTCTGGAAGGTTTTCAGTCACATAAATGGTTAATCATTTGTAATCCCTAGCTCTTTCTTCTTTTTTTTACCTTTACTAATTCTAATTACTATGTGTTATGTTGGACCATAACTCTCTATAATCCGTGTAGGACACTCATCCCTATAGACAATTGGCGAATTGGGCACTTGGGGACATGAAACCTATGTACACCCATGTGTGACACTTATTTTCACAACTTATGTGTCTGCCATAATTCACTACAATAATGTCAAAAGTTGTTTCGTCTTTCTGTGTGGAAGGAACGAATTATATACTTTTTAGTTCATTCACGTTTTTACTCTTAATGGTTCTTTCTTACACACAAACTCGAACACCAATACATATACACGCTTGCACACGTGTTCAATGTGGTAAATTTACAAACACAAGAAGTTACCATCTCTAGATTTTGGTGAGCTACTGTGGTGTACGATTCCCCTGTCCATGTCGGACCATGACATATGCATCCATGTCCACAAATCATAGGTTACTCTCTTAAATACAATGCACTTGCCAAAACAAATATAATGTGCCAAAACTACAACTGATGAAAACTAAGTTTTAACCATTTTATTACATTGGCTCATGTGTCCATAAATGCGCGCACGCATGTGTATTTATATTATATAATATATATATATAACCGAGAAAGAAAAGCCTTCCCTAACCAAAGATCTCAATGTACTGCGTTATGTATACCGTACGTACATATTAGACATCTTTGTTTTTTCACTCTACCATTCCATCTTATTTATTTTTTATATAAAAATAAAATAAAATCTGCAAACTATATCCAACCTTGCGTTAAAAAAACTCCATGTTTTTTGTTTTTTAGTTCTTTTTTTTTTTAATTTTTGTTTTGAGTGTGTTTATATTTTTACCCTTTTTTTGTTTTACAAACTCTATGCTTTATAGTAATAAAATTATACAACTAAACTCAGCTAAACAAAGGGCTAGGAACCCCTGTACACGTAGAGGGCATAGAAAAACCTACCTACAAACAAAGCAGGAAGAGAGTTTCAGCTTTAGAGAATCAACTTGTAGAAAGGGCATCAGGTCACGATCCCCCCAACCTCTTTCAAGAAGCAATCAACAAGATGGCAATTAAACTCATCACCTGTGCCCTCCCACAGAAAGCCTTGGTTATATGAAATAGCATAACTAAAACCGTACAATAAGTGTTTCTCTTATAAGCACCCAATATTAATTCATGTTCTCATACTAAATTATCGAACATGAGGCTGATTAGCATAATCTAGGTCCAGATCAATCCAAAACTGCCAGAGTTCTTAATTGATGTTAACACAAAGCAATATTTTATAGGACCTTTATCATAAAATAAAATAAAATAAAACAAAACAAAATAAAAAAAATTCTCCCACACTTCATTTAATTTCAAATGAAACCCCAAAGGGAGTGCAAGTACAATCTAAATGCAAGTTGCAAATACAACTCCATCTCCCTGAAAAATCTAAAGTAGTCCTAATGTCAAAAAAGGGAGAGAAAAAAAAAGACCCTAGAAAGGATGTCATACTCACTTTAATGAAAAAATAAATCTCTTTATCTTGAAGAGATATAGATTACCTGCAAATGAATGACACTACCATGCAAAACGACTTCCAGTTCCATCAAGAAATTGGTCAGTATGCCATCCTTTTGCCTGCAGTTCAGACAAAAATGGAGAGAATACACTATTCATCTTATCATAAGCCTCTTGCAAGATACTAGCACCATGCTCATGAACAGACTTCTCAATGTTAGCAGCATATGCAGCAACTAGCCAACCCCTCAATGCGTCTTCACCTGTAGCATTATGCTCCAATACCATGTCAGTCCATTTTTTTTCATGACTGAAAAGAAACTTCTCCTCAGGGAATATCGTTTTCAATTCGCAAAGCTTTGAAGGCTTAATAACCTTGTGCAAAGCCCTTCCCACTCTTACATTTCCAGCATCTTCAATAAGTCGCTCAGGGAATAAGAGATCTTCTCGGTATCTTAGGTCAGCAGGGCTTGATATTTTTCCTGTCTGGGTTGGGTCTTAGTTGAAGAAGGAATCAGATGGAAGATGAAATAAATACACATATATTAAGTTGAGGATTTAAAGGCAAACCTTCAGAAAATCAGCCACGATCATTGCAGTTCTCTGTGGATTTAAGGTGTTGACAGGAGTAGCTCGCATTTCTTCAGTGACACTGTATACATGTATAGCAGCAAGGAGAGGCCCGACAACCAACTGCAAGAAGTTATTCATGATCAGAATCACTAGGGGAATAGTAAGTTTCATGGAAATAGGATGATTTGATTCATTATATCTCAAAAAAATATTTAAAATAATGATTATAAATGGTTTTTTAATGTTTAAAAAGAGTTCTAAACCCATATTCGTCCAATCCTTTGATCCATATGTATTTAGATCAACCTGTGAAATTCTTTAAGAAACTATAAGCACTGTTTATTATGCTTGAAATTCCTTAAGACTTACACTAATTAATTACTTTTGAAAATGTTTGATTTTTAACCTGCTTCAAGCTTAAAATCTTGTATATATAATTTCATTTTAAACTTCCACAAGTTCTCATCGATCTATTTGTTACCAGAAAGACCAAATTTTAACTCGAAGTTCCATGCATTGCCATTCACATGGTGGAAAGGAAGATCAAGAAATTACACGCTGCTTTCTGGTTGTTTTCAGAATCTCAAAATTAATCAATTTTTTTCTGCAGGGCTCCATCTTCCAAGTATGATTTGATTAAAACTACCCAAATGTTGGCAAATTTTTAGTCTCACACCAGCAAGTTCATCAAAATTTCAACAACATTTCTCAGTGCAATCACACTGTACAAACATTTCATTGGCTAGGCTTCAAGTATGGTACATATCGAGCACTTTCACTCTAATTTAATACATTTTCTTTTCTTTCTGTGCCCCTTAGCAAATATGACTGATAAAAGGCTGACGTATTAGTAGAAACAAAAGAGAATCTTTTTAGGACAGAAACATGCCCAAGTAGGCACAGGACCTGCTATTCATATCAAGGTTTTGTATTTCAAAATCAACAATTATGATGATCCTTGGAACAATTTTGATCCTTGGAAAAATTATAGTCAAATCCCAAACTTTTGTTGAAATGGTGGGAAAAGCCAAAAACTGAACATGTTAAAAGTTAATAGTGTTCAAAAGGGATGTGAACTGAAACTTGAGCTGCCCACAAATGCCTGACCATAACTCCTATTAAAAAGAATTCAAGCCATCAAGCTTGGTGTGATGTTCTCCAATATAAGACTGAGTGTTTCTCTGACCATGAGAGACTGATGTTGTGGCCTAGAGTATTGATTTCTTTAACACAAAATTCATGAGACAATGAAAATCTAGCAAATAATAATTCCAGTGAGATACAGAAAAAATCAAGAGTTTTCAGAAAAATAAGAAATTATGGGGAGATCACATTAGGACTTGCTTCATTCCAAACAACTTAAGAAGAGTTCTTCCCACAAAATAATAATAATAATAATAATTAAGACAACTGCTATAGCATGTAATTTTAAATAAAATACCAATAAGGAAAATGCAAAATATACAATACAATATGATGCATATCCCTCTATCTTAACAATATGATTTGATTAATCAATAGCAACATTTTAAGGTATCAAAGCATATCATACCACATTGTTACCATAGTTTGAAAATCTCATTATACTGCATTACATCCCATAATGTACTCTTATTTTAAAAAAGTGCAATGCAAAACCCATAAGAGTTTCAAAGTTTGTGATATTCATGATATACCATGCCATATAAAATAATAAAATCAATAAATTACAACATGACACGACATTGACTCAAAGAAAGTTATTGTTCTTACTGAAATGGGCAATTTGTAAACATTTATATCCCAAAAGAAGCCTCTATAAACCAAAGTAGTAAATTTCATCCTCGCTTTGACTGAAACAAATCATTCCCGTTTTAAAAAATAATAATAAATAAATAAATGGTTTAGCACTTGTTTGGTTGCAGTTTGAATTTTGGGGGTTTTCAGTCGTTTCAACAGTTTCGGCTGAAATCTCTTATTCAGCTGGAACCAAACTTAACAGCATCATTTTTGTTTTTCCCTTTTTAAATTTATAAGCAACAAAAATTTAATTAAAGAAAAAAGATAATGTACAACTGAGGAAAAGATGTCCTTAAAAAAGAAAATGCAGTAAAATAAGAGAAAATACAACTCACAACTCACACCCCACACTGCATTCCTATTTACCCTGATGAAAATAAAGG
This sequence comes from Hamamelis virginiana, assembly GCA_017140935.1. Taxonomy (NCBI): domain Eukaryota; kingdom Viridiplantae; phylum Streptophyta; class Magnoliopsida; order Saxifragales; family Hamamelidaceae; genus Hamamelis; species Hamamelis virginiana. Next base: position 850,982 of record JAESVK010000767.1, read on the forward strand.
CATCCCTGAAAATTCTTTTGAGACTGAAGCCTATAAAGAGGCGAAATGAGTAACTTTGTCCCACAAAAATTGCACACTGTGAAATCTTTATCAGACAACTTCGCATTCCTCTCCAACCAAAGAACCCAAAAATGGCTAAAAATGCACATCTCCACAAAACCAAAGCTCTCTTACTACCACCTAAACCTCGAAAACCAATCTCTAACAAGTAACATATGTAGACAAGAAGCCGGAGGGACCTACACCATATCCACTAACCGAAAAAGAATCTATCAAAGTGCTAAAGCGACTAGACAATGTTAAAATTGGTGATCCGCACTCCCTCCATCCTCCTACACAATATCCACTTCTCTTTTTCCGTTCTAAATATTTGAGTAACCTGAGGAAAGATTGTCTTATTGGTCAAAGGTAAGCAAACTAAAAACACCACCTTATCCTGTTTTGTTCATCTCTCTCTCTCTCTCTCAACGTTTTAAAAGGCATTGTTAACGCGCAAAAATTGGTGATCCGCACTCTCCTCCATCCTCCTACACAATATCCATTTATCTTTTTCCCTTCTAAATATTTGAGTAACCTGAGGAAAGATTGTTGTTTTGGTCAAAGTTAAGCAAACTAAAAACACCACCTTATCCTGTTTTGTTCATCTCTCTCTCTCTCTCAACGTTTTAAAAGGCATTGTCAACACGCACCCCAAGGCAATGCAAGCAAAAAACACCCGAGGGCATTAATTTTGGGATTGGACTCCTATGGGTGCAAAAGGCGAGTTTTTTACATCCTAGCAGGATCTCTTCTTCTTGGGTTACATTTTTTTCCTGTACGTGGAATCTTCCCTAAAATAGACGCATTGGATGAAAATGATAATGAGATTGACGAGGACAACTGAATGCGGTATGTTAGAGGAACTTAACTTATTTGAATTTGGGTTGTATGAATATTTTATATTTTGGTTATAGCATGAAAGACAATTGCGAGCCTGGCTGGAGTGTTATACCTGCATTTGCATATGGTTTTTATTAATCAACTACATTTATGGCTTAGATTGCTTTTAAAAATATTTAAAAATTGTTTATATCTCTGTATTCATTTTTTTCTAAATTTTACTTTTCTTTCACTTATTTATACTGTTTTTAAAATATAAAAGTAGAAAATTCGAAAGGTTTATGCCCTGTGCCTTGGAGCTTACACCTTCATGGAAGGGAAAATGCTCTACCTAACACCCTCGCCTCTGAAAACATTGCTCTCTCTCTCTCTCTCTCTCTCTTCAGTTTTTTGCTAGAGGAAACCCTGTTGGCAGCATAGTGGTTTGAGTTGCTGAGGTTTGAGCATTCTTCAAACTTCTGGTGGTGGAAACAAATAACACCAAAATTAGGTCTAACTCATCTTTTATCTTAGTAGTGGTGGGGGTGACTTTAGAAATGATTTACACAATTTCTACTTTACAGACATAAAAACAAAATTAGAACTAATTGTATACTTGAATTCTAAAAATCAGACACTAATATCAGAATTCATACCTTTCCTTGCATTGATGAACAAATAGTGGACGCTAATTGAATCCCTGCTGCCATTCCAACAACATTAAAAAGAGTTGAGATGGCCTCCCCTTTAGCAAATAAGTCACTAAGATTTCCTTCTTTGGCAAACGAAGAATATATTGGCAATCTTGTTGCTCTTGCTGCTACAACTGCCATTCCCTGTCACGTTCCAAAGTAGACATAATAAAGATTGGAAAAGGGACATAATAATTTCACCGGACAAAAAATTAGAGAAAAACAACATATGTTATTCAACTGATTCTTTCATCACTCTCATTCGCATGTAAATGGTTGCCAACCATCCAAATGATCATATATTTTTAACAAACAGTTAAAGAAATTAAGAAATAAATAAATATAAATAATAAAAGAGGAGGAATTAGAGAGTATTTCAACTTAAAATAAAAATTATACCTTTGCAAAATTGCCAAGGCCTGCCATTTCAAGAAAAAGATGAGGACATAAAGGAGAAAGGACTTCCAAGCCAGTGCCCAAGTCATAGAGCACGTCAGCTGCAAGGTAGAAGGCTAAGTCCTTTTAGACATATTGTAAAGCTTTAACTAACACTGAACTGCAATATCATATGCTGCAACTCCAGTGAACAGTCAGGATAAAGTATGCAAAGAGCAAAGGGTGCAGAATTATAATATAAAGAAAAGAGTAGTGTTCTTGAGCCAAGATGCAGACCCAATATTCTCCAACGTTTGGGCTCGGAATCCATTCTTGCACCCAAATTGCTACATATCAGCTTTCCTACATGCTGCATCCCATCCTTTAAAATCTGCAGATCATCAACGGGAAAAAAATATCGTTGAACAGAAGTGCAATCAGTACTTGACATCTGTCAATTGCCAGCTAAGGATAACTTACCCAACTTACAACAGTTGCCTGTGCAGGGGTAGGTCGCAAGCCTGCAGCATATAGCAGTGACTGCAAAGTAGAAAGAATATTGAGAAATGACCGCTACATTTGGGTTATCATTCCATGTGCATATTGAACAGAATACAATTAAAACAAGGACTGTAGCTTACAGATAGATCACAATATGTGATCTCATTAAAATTAGAAATAACTCAAACAAACCACACAAAGAAAAGGACTAAAATTTAACGCTTAACAAAGATACATTTTGCAGTGCATATAATGAAATCTCTTTCTTGAGCACTATACAACAGTATTGAATAAATTTGTGTTTTAGGACTTAAAACTGCTCCCTAGTCGCTCCACAGACAACTTTTTATTAATCAGAAGAAGACCTGAGTGGATAGCACTGATAATGCCGCACTGGAGAAGTGTTGCAGTGCCCGGAATTGCGTATATCTAAGATAGCCCTCATTCACACTGCACAAATAAAACATCAAATGCTAAGATAAGTAGTAAATCTACCAAGGTTTATGTGTTGTTATGATAGTACGAAGCTTGTAAATCAAGGGAGAACAAATCAAATAAGTCACCTATAAGGATATCCAGAAGGAAAAAACTTGTTCACAAAAGATTCAACCACCATATGGACTACTGATCTTGAGTCATCAACCACCTTAATCTACAAGAAAAGCAAAATTTCCAGTTCAATCAGTTTAAGAAATGCATAGTCTACAGTAAAAAAAAAAAAGGTCATTGACCAACTAAACAAGTTTACAACTATTAATAGTGAAACTCAAGCTCCCACCATATGGGTGCATCCCAGACATGTACATGTCATGCCACATTTTTTTTTCTTGGCCAACATGTCACGTC
>JAESVK010000767.1:865275-878310 GCA_017140935.1 Hamamelis virginiana
CACCCCCTCAATTGATTTCCAACCCCCTATTTGCTTATTTCAAATATGTATGCAAATTCATCAATAAAGATATTTCACATTTAAATTCATTAAATAGATTCTTTTGAATTTGATTTTCACACCCCACCCCTAAATTCTATACAATCCTCATCTTCAAGTCATTTAATTCCTCTACAAGCTAGCCAGAGTGTGTGCAACTTCCATACATTTGCAACGCAATAACTTCCAGCAAAAAGTGTTTCTGTAAGATTTTATTTCATTTAAAGGTTTGTTTTATAAAATCAAAATTTCAATAGATTACTAAAGAATTGAACCTAAGAAATTACTGGTTGAATTTCAAAATTATTCTAAAAGTGTATCCCAAATGATTTCTATCCCTTCATTTACTTTATTTTGTTTCTCCTCAAAAATTCATTGTTTAATATCAATGAGAGGATCTAGTAAAAAAAAAAAAGTTGGATCATTCACACTCTTGGTTTGTGATTGATATGGTTTGGATCATTCCCAAATCGGTACATTTTAGAAAAAAATTATTATTAAAGAATTTTTTTTCTTTTTTAACTCTACACCTTTTATCATTTAAAGGTTTTGGCATAACTATGATGAGGCAGCACTTAAAATGTACTTCTCTACATTATCTATTTTAGGGCTCATTTGAGTTAACTTTTTTAAAAATTACTTATAAGGCCCAATTAGTCACCAAATCGGTAGCTTGAGCCCAGTGTAGTGTTAACAAATAAGCATTGATACTAGCTTATTCATGTGCTCCAAAAAAGAAGAAGAAAAAAGCTGTGTATTTTATAAATGACATGGCCAATTAATAATCTAAGTTTTTATTTTTTTAATCAAACCTTACTAGTGATATAAAAAAAAAATTGAAAGGCTTGAATTCATTTAGAACACATTTTAAAGATGTATAATAGTTTTCTACTTGATTTAAAGTCTAACCTAATATATGTCACTATGATTTGATTCGGGTTTAGAATGTCGCATACCAATTATAGTCGTTCGTGACTAACTTGTATGACAAATTGCTGTGAATAATACTAAACATCCTGTTCCAGAATCAGACTTCGTGTCACTGGATTGATAACTCATCCATCGATAAGATTGAACCCTAAAAAATAAGTTTGAAAAAAAAAAAAAAACTAAAATAGTAGCTTCTAAACTATGTACTAGAAGAACTCGTCTTGGTAGTCACGAAGTTAAGAACTATTTTCATGTAGATAACTATTATGCTTTATGAAATATGGGTTTTGAGATTGAACCTTAATATCTTAACCATAGTGGATGGAATTTGTGAGTGATTTCATTTAATTTTAAGGATTAGTTTGAGTCCAATATACTTCAGAGTGCCACCTCTACTGTATTATATATAATAAGATTTTAATTTAATTTAACAAAAATTTTATTCTTGTTGGTGGAATTTTAAGGCCATGCTTGTGGGACAATTTTAATTTATTTTTAAAAATTATTCTCGTAATTTATGGAATTTTATGAGACCATGCCTATAATTAAGAAATTGGCTTTGATTTAAAAACAAATTAATAGTCAGGAGTAGAAATGTTAATATAAGGTGCAATTAATGCAAAGTTGCATTGGGTGACTTTCATAAGAAAAAATTGTAGAATAGAGTTTGAAAAAACGACCGTTAAATTAGATGAAGTACTTAAGAATTTCATGTTCGCCAAAAATCATAGTGATCTAACAGTTGATTTCTGAAAAATCCAATAGGAAAAAATTGTGATATTTTAAATAACAAAAAATAACAATTTTTCAATGTGACATTTTTTAGAAACCGACTGTTGGATCCGTGTGATTTTTGGCGAAAATGAAATTCATAAGTACTTCAACTAATTCAACGGTCGGTTTTTCAAACTCTATTATGTAATTAAAAATATGAAAGTCACTTTGTGTCTGGTGCACTTTAATTGGTGGAATTGTACGAGACCATGTATCTTCGTTTGTGTGTGCGTGTGTATAATTATAAAAATAAATGCAAAACCTATTTTAATCTAGTTAATTCACCTTTTCGAGCTTTTTCAGTAAATCATGATGTAAAGTCCCAACCTGACAATTATACCGGCCCTCCCGGGCAGGTTGACACGTGTCAAGGCGAAGGTACAACCTGTACTGCTCATTCATATTTCCATACTCAAGATATAAGAAATAAATATAGCAATATGATATGAAATAATAAGCGCATACATATACCAAAATTTGAGTAGTACAATTAAAGTCTAATGTATCAATACATAATGCCAACAACCCTGGCATATAGGATGTGAAGTACTAGAATAATAGTTCAAGTGTTTACAACACAAGTGCAGTTACAAAGACCTATGCACAATAGCCCAGAACACTGCAAATCTCAATGCAACCTGAGTTGAGTTCCCTACAGCCGAACTCCTCCAAGAATCCCGTGAATCTGCTGTATAAAACACAATATGAGCATGGAATGCCCAGTAAGAATACAACCTCAACCAACAGTAATAATACAAATACAAGGAACAAATAATAAAGCATTTGATAAGCCAATTGCAATAAAAAGTTCATAAAAGGAGTGGGTTTAAGTTCAATCATAAAAATAGTTCATAAACAATTCCTTTCCAAACCTTTCCATAACGAGGTTCACTGACATATATCAGGACGTTGTTTTAGGCTAACAAGCCTCCGGTACAACGACAATCGAAACCGACTACGAGGTCCTTCCTCCTGAGAGTACCGACCAGTTATCTTGCACGGTCAACTGTTGAGTCACTACGTGGCTATAAACTTCGGTTCTACACTAAGGCTCCACCTAGGACCATGGACCCTTAAATACCTCCCTGTATACCAACCAAGCCCAAAAATACCATAAATAACGCATATATAAAACCATTGCCAAACGGGCATGAATAGAGTAATGAATAGCATTTACATCATATCATCATTTCAAGAAAACATATCCGTCATTCAAAACAAGAATAAAGTAAGTAAATCATATGCCGTCATCATAATCATAGGCACACCACACCAATGTCTATAAACAGTTTATGTTCCCTGCATCATAGTCATTCCATAAACATTTCATATTTGGAAACCATTCCTGTAAAGCATACAATATAAAATATATATCATTAATGTTAGAGAGGTTTAGTATCCTACCTTGACTAGGGCAAACGTCCAATCCTAATAATGTCCCGTGCAACGCAAGTCTAGCCTGTGAAAGGATAGTCTTCAGGACTATCTTGATCTGAAAGAAAATAACAAAGGATACACGCCAAACCCTTGTCTATGCAACTTTACCCTAAAATAAAAAATTAGGCCCCACGAGCTTTCCGTACACATAAAAAAGGTTAAAAATGGAGACCGGATGCAAAAGTTATGCTTAAAATAAGAATCAAAGAAGTAATAAGGAAACTGCAAAGCTCCATTATCGATAATGGCTTAGAGCATTATTACTGATAATGGCCGATAATGCTCTAAGCCATTATCGGTAATGGCAACTTGCTGTCATACCACGAAACCAGCATTACTGATAATGCTAGGGAGCATTATCGGTAATGACTGCTCTTTGCACAACCCAACAGCGAGCATTACCGATAATGCTCCCTAGCATTATCGGTAATGGTCACTGGGGCACATGCAGCAGAGCTGCCATGAAGTCCAACTTAACCTTATCTTCACCACATGCAACACCTTAAACTTCAAAATTTCCTCTTTAAACCCTAGATACACCAATATTATGCCTCAAAAGCACTTGATCTACAACCCAAACTCAAAGTGAAGGATCAAGCCTCAAAATATACCATGAACTCAACTCAAAACCCATGCAAAACCCACATGTAAGCATCCGAAGTGTAAAACCTCCCCAAACCACTCTTCTCCACCATGAATCTGAACTCTACCAACTTCAAAATCACAAAGATCACAGCCTAACATCAAAACCCAACCCCAAGCTTACACAAATCCAAAAATGCACCTAAGAAAAGGAAAGAAAATGTAACCACTATGCAAGAACTCACCTTTATGATGGTAAAACGCAAACTCCGGCAAACTCTGGCGACAAATCTAGCGACCTGCTCCTCCCCTTGCTCACGGCCACTTCTCTCTCTCTCTCTAACTTGCAAAAATGAAGAATGAAAACGAAATGGGGGGCTGCCATGGGTTTTAAAGTAACTAGGGACGAGTTTGGCATTTTGTAAAAGTTTAAAACATTTTTATTTTGTAAAATAACATAAACTCCATTTAAAACACATAAATAATAATATAAAAAGTTTGGATTTTCACACATGAATTTAAGATTATGCTAATATTGAAGAGAATTTTATATGCTAGCTAGTATGTGATTGATGTCGCGGTTCCCCTATTTATTTTTGTGTGGAAATGTACTGGCTTTCTTATTTCTACATTTTTTTTTTTGGTAATTAAAGCTAAGTTAACACACTCGTACAAAACACACACTAAACTCACACAGGTGAAAATAAGGTCGAATCCAGACTCACTCTTCAAAATGTGGGACAAACCCACCATGATTTTCTATTCTTTTCGCCATAGTTAAGTTAATACAGGCACACAAAACACACACTCTAGGCTCACTTATTACTAGACTTTGAAGCACACCCAATGCACGTGCGAATAAAATAAAAAGTATAAATTTTGTAAATTAAAAGAATAACATAATTTAGTAGTTTAGAATTTAGAATTAAAAAAAAAAAAATTATTAGAGAATTAATTAGAGTGAAATCAATGATGACAAAGTCTGTAACTATACTGTAGAGAGGGAAAAACATTATTTTTGGAAGTCTATAAAAATATGAACTCATGAGGTGATGAAGAATTTACATATATACGGAGTATGTTCTCTTAGTCAATCATAAGTATTATTTCTATGGAGGGCAACTCAGCAAAATAAATGTAACCCACAATAGATGTTTGACAAAATTATAAGGATCCCGTTTGAGTTTTGAAAAATATCATCGGCCTCTCCTAAGGTTTGGATTTATATTCAATGATCTCCAATATGTATTTTGTTAAAAGATTGTGATTTTCCCAACTTTAGATTTCTGCAACTTATTCATTTTAAAGATAAATTAAGTTATTCAATGCAAATTGTTACGAATAGTTCATACGTTCTATTTTGGCACCAGTAAAGTGGTGCACAACACCTTCCTCCAAATCTCAAAGTAGATAGGTCGCTATGTTCACCAAACTTCTACAATTTTTTCAGGTTAATGAACCCACTTTGAAGGATCATATTCCTCACATACATAAAAACTTCTATATGAGTGACTCAAGCTCCTATGAAAAGTTCTCACATCATAATTTACCAAAAATAAAAAGGTTCTCATATCATAATTTTGATAGAAACTTGAATCACTTGATTTGACTTTGAAATAAATAAGTTACAAGTCTTCAAATTATGGAAAAAATCACATTTTTCTGTAGAAAATTGTCTTGGAAAAATGTGATTTCTTCCCAATTTTGAAGGCCTATAAATTTTCATTTCAAATTCAAATTGAGCGATTCAATTGCTATAATTAAAAATATGGCATGAGATCTTTCTATAGAAGTTGAATCACTCAAATTGGAGTTCACATATAGGAGATACAATTCTTCAAAGTAAACTTGTTAAATAAGGGAAGTCCTTCAACATAAATCAAAATCTCGGGAGAGACCGATGACATTTTTCAAATTTCAAGAGAAGTCCATGTAATTTTACCAAATCTCAAGAGGATCAATCCAATTTATCCATTTTTTTTATGTATATATATATATAGGGACATGTTCAATGGTCTCTTTATTTTTATATATGTTTTTTACGTGTGTTTGGCAAAACCTATACTAGTGACTTATCATTGGATTAGATGTTCTCATACACATCATGCATGCCTACCAAATATCAAGTTCATAAGACATTAGGAGTTTCTTCATCCATAAATGTAATAGTTTTTGTTGATTAAAAAATTGAGTGTATGGCCGGATTGAATAATTATCGGTATCTAAAAAATGTGATTTTTGGCATGCATGCATGATATGCATAAGAAAAATATTTAAACTACCGATGAATTTCTTAAAATACGATTCTTACATTGAGTTTTGCAAAGCATTTATTAATCATTCTAAAGGTTCAATGTTATTTAATATTTCAAAATTATAGATTGGAGTGATAACGATATTATCAATTCTATAACTTTTTTTTTTTATAGAAGTTTTTAAAAAAATTTAGTTTTTTTTTTTTTTTTTTTAAATGATACAAGGATCAAATGGCTGAAATTGGCTTTATGTGAATAAGATGGGAAGGCAAATCCTTTTTGGTACGGATAAGAAGTAGGAAAAATTACAATTTGACCTAATGTAACTTAGTCAAAAATACTTTGCATCCATGTACTTTTAATTATGACACATTGACGTCTGTAGGTTTTATTTATGATAATTTGCACCCTTCTGTTAGTAACTATTTGTTTATTTGATTGAAAAATTATTTATTTACTGTATATAGAAAATAATTTATAAAATTAAAATATATTGAGAAAAATCATAAAACTTCGCCGATACTTGGGCACTTTAATGAATAGAAATTCGAAGATAACTGAGCTGAGGCTATTCCCACTAACAACGAGAATAAGCACAACGGACTCTAATGGTAGTAGAAATCAGTGAGGAAGAGTAAGAAGAAGCCATGACTAATGACTTAATTAAGAGAAGAAATTAACAAGAAGAAGAATAATAAGAAGAAAGCAGAATGCTTCTCTTCAATGCTTAATTGGTTAATAAGAAATTAAGTGTTGATATTTCAACATGTACTGAAGTTGTTCAGATGCCCAACACATCACTATAATATAGGTCGGGGGACTATAAATTAACATAAGAGGACATTTGATTTTTGAAATATCATAATCAAATCCGGACTCCTAAAATTTTATAAATACATTGAAATCATATCACGTAAAAGATTAAAGGTCCATGACAGCCGAATTATAGGAATTTATGGGCACGATTTGTCGGACATACAACCACCCTATGCATGACATTAGAATAGTGACTCCAGCTGGGTCCTACCAAGCCAGCATTTAGCTCATGTTGATTAGACCAAATGGTGGATAGTAGTGCCTTTCCTTTTGTGGAAGACACAAGCCTCCGTGCATTATCCTGTTGCTGTCATATAAAATCTTGTTGACAATACACCGCCTCAGCCTCCATCTTCCTTTGAACACTTCTCTTCTTCCTGGTTCCCACTCGATCTCTTTATATATATAATATTTTAAAAAAATCTCGGTTACGTTGACTCTCACCACCTTTGTGTACAAGGATTCATGGAAATCCATAAAATTTCTACAAAAATCATTGTTTTAAAATCTGGACTGTTCATCAAATCAAAAAAATTATCTGATTAAGAGTGAATCGGTTCAACCGTCGGATCAACAGAATTGAACCGTGACATAATAAATATATTATTTATTTATTTATTAGAATAAATAAGAAATAAGTGATGAACCCATACAATTATCCGGCCTGTTGCTAGCTGTCATATTGTCCTGTTGCTGTCATATTATAATTTATAAGCATTGAAATAAGTGTTGATATTTCAACATGTTGAATCAACATTTCAACATGTTGAATCAACATTTCAACATGTTAATATTTCAATTCAAACTCGGCGTGCCAATTAAACCCAAGAAGTGATTTAAGATGTGTTGTAAATTTATTTGAAGCACGGCGCAATCTTGTGGCCGACATTAGTAGAAGAACACGGAAAGTTTCCCCTCCACAAACTTAAGGAGCACGTAAAAGAGCAGGAAGATTGATTGATAGCTTTGGTTTATTCGGCTTTAACGATTCCGTGAGGAATTTTTTTTGATTCGCTGGAAAGTATGGCGAGTTCATCGGAATTTGAAGAGTCTAGGAGGTTTTCCGGCCAGAAGTCTGAGAAGGTACCGGAGAAGTCGATGTTTTCTCAGACGTGTATTATGTTAAGAGAGTACTTGAAGGAGAAAGGGCAATTCGGAGAACTGAGTGGCGATTAATAAATCTCCAGATCCCAAAATCTCATATTTCTATTTGACAATTAAAATTCTTACCTAATTCCCGTTCCACCAGTCATAAAAGATGTACTTTATTCTCTCTAGTATATAAAAAAGAAAAACACACGCGCACACTGTATGTTCCATGCTTTTAAAATAGCACAAGACTAACATTTACCCTGGCTTTTAACTTTTTTTTTTTTTTTTTCCACCGATAATTAAGATCTATATTAAAAAGTGAAAACAAAAGATTACAGAAGAAGAATATCAGAAGGAAAGCCCCACCTATCAACAAAGACCTACTGCGGGGATTATCCTTGATACCTTTAAAGTACGAAACTCTCAAGCAGACATCATATTAACAATACAAGCAACAATATTTTTACAGTCACTAAAGACATTCTCATGAACCCTAGAATTTCTCTTACATCTTCATCGATCCATGATTAGCAATGCCCGCCATCTTCTCCTCCGGGAATATAGGTGCTCGTAGAAGGGCATGAAGGCGGAGTCGGAGCTCGATACAGTGCTGAAACCTCTCTGGCTGCACCAACTTTCACCGTTGCAGCACCTGTAGCATCATCTCTAGGCTGGACCGGAAACACCGGGGCAGCAGCTGTGGGACCAACTCCATGCTTCATAGGCCTTGCAGCTGATACAAGAGATAACAAGAGCAGAACCGCAATTGCAGTCTTCAAGAAAGTTTCACTCCAAAAACTCATTGGCTTCTTGAGAAACAAGTACATGGCTGGTTGAAAGACTCGGAGAGTGTGGTGGAGGCTGGGATGGAAGGGAAAGGAAGTAAAAGTGGAGGGAAGAGGATGTGGGTATGTGTTTGGTATGGAAGGAAGGAGGGAGAGGAGTGAAGAATGTTTGGTATGTGTTTGGTAAGCTTATCTCTAATGGAAGGAAGGAGGGAGAGGAGTGAAGAATGTTTGGTATGTGTTTGGTAAGCTTATCTCTAATGGAAGGAAAGAGGTTCCGGCAAGAAATCCGGCAGAGATTCCGGCCACATTCCGGCAGCCTCACGGCCTCTAAGTCTCGGCCCTCCTCTCTCTCTCTCAACACTCAAGTGTGAAGTGTGAGATGTGAGGAAAAGAGAGGTGGCTCGGGGTTTTTAAAGAGAAACTTGGGGCTGTTTAGTCTTTTAGATGCATAAGATTTTATTTTTTAGAGATAATTCCGATTTAGTAATATATATATATAAACTTCTAAATAGAAGTGCTAATAGAAGGTGCACCTGATGCTTCTTGCATCAGGTGCTCTCTTGTAGTGCCAATTACGGTACAAATTTTAGAAAACTGACCGTTGGATTAGATACCTCAATCATGTATGTCATGCCTGCTAAAAATCACAGTGATCCAACGGTTGGTTTTAATAAAACTGACTATGAAAAAATGATAATATTTTAAATAACAAAAAAGTCACAATTGTTCACAGTCAATTTTCTCAGAAACCAACCGTTAGATCACTGTGATTTTTGGCAGGCATGACATACATGATAGGGGTTTCTAATCCAACTATCAATTTTCTAAAATTTGCACCGCAATTGGCTTTACAAAAGGGCACCTAATGCAAGAAGCATCGGGTGCACCTTATATTAGCACTTATATATATATATATATATATATATATATATATATATATATATATGGGAGGAAGGCGCTTCCTCAAAAAACATCCATTCACACGGTTCCTCAAAAAACATCCATACACACGGTTCATCTAGAAGCAGAAAGAAGTGTTAAGTCAAAGCACTTTGCTGCCCACATTTTTAAGAATTGATATACTACAACGCAGACCACCATAATTAACTAACTGCCTCGCCTAATCATCATCTGATGGGCTGAAAAAAGCTGCTCCGATGGATTCTAATTTTGATGAATCAGTTTATTTTTTTTTGTTAAAAAGTGTAAATTGAGTAAGGTCATGGATTGGACCTGATTAAGGTTTTAGAATAAATTATAGTACTTTAATTTGATTAGAAATTCATTCATTCGTAAAATATATTGAGGAATTAACTTTGAATGAGTATTATTTTGACCTAAATTTGATTAAGGTTTTAATTCATTCTAATAGTTCTTAAATTCCCGTTAACAGGTCTTTAGCCCAACCATCAAAAAGCTAAATAGAGCAGCAATAACAAAAAGTTCAAATTTGACGCATCATAAAAATTAAAATTCCCCACATATGTAGGATTTAAAATCAATAGAAACATAATATTTAAGAAATAAAAAAGGGCATTCATATGCATACCTTTTGCATATCATATGCATAATGAACTGCAAATTCAATTTAAAACATGATTAGGGGTTACATACATTATAAGGAAAAAAAATCACAAAAAATAAAAAAACAACACTTAAAAAAATATTAACATCAATTCTAGCTGTAATGTGAAACCAAAATATTCATCTATGTATTTGGCACTTGTAATTTACAAGTGCCAAATGCTATAAAAGTTATAATTTTTTTTTAAGAAGTATCTAATCACAATGCATAATACTAATTATAACATATTGCTAAAATGCTAACATATATAATTCAAAGGTTTACCAACACATCCAAGTTTGAAATTTCAATGCTATGAACTATGAAGCACTATGGCATAATCATATACCAATAATCTAATATAACATATCAATTCACATCATAATTTAAATTCAAAGGTTGCGGTCAAACAAAAATGGGTAATCTTGTATTAATGTAAGCATCCACTGTGTAAATGAAATAGAAGACATCACAAAGACTTGACCAGATACATTGATACACAGGTTAACAAGTCTACTGGCAATTGGCAAATCAGAAAGAACAAGGTCTCCCAAAATAATGAAATATCAAATATATGCATGATGGCAGTCCCTCAATCTTTCAAAAAACAAGACAATAGTCCAAATGGAGCCTTCCCCTCATTTTTTTTGAGATTCAAACATAGTAGTTACCCTAAAGAAAAAAAGGGAGATATACATATGGAGGCTCTAGTCTTTTGGCCTTTTGGGGTTCATCTAATCTCACCTCTCTTTACCAAAACTGGGCCATAAAACCCAAGTAAGTAACAGTAAATAATAGTATGATACACCAAACAAAACAGAAACAATCATGCGGAAATAAGCATAGTACATGGAATAGTGAAGAAAACAGAGTATAGTGGTTTCTCACTTGCTTTGTCTCTTGGGTTGGAGCTGAAGGCCTTTTTGTAGTTATAGGCAGCTTTTTCTCGATCTCCAATGGCTTCCTCCGCTTAGTTTCCATTGAACAAACAGGCAAACAGATTCACATGCTCTGATGAGACCGGTGAGGGCTGAGTGAGGACTGTGGTGCGCTGCGCCGGGGTGGGGTGGGGTGAGACCGTCGACCACCATTGAATCTGAGAGGATGTGCAGTGTGCAGCGGGTAGGGGTTGCAGCAGGGTTAACCCAACCGGCCAGGCACCCGGTTCCCGGTTCAACCGGTTGAACCGGCCGGTCCGGTCAGGGTTTAATAACACCGTCTGTAGAGACCTTCAAAATTCGATACGACTCAGCCAATACCTATCGTATCGGGCGATATTTGATACCCTGTAATCAAGACTTAATCTGCACCCTGTAAAATGCCCAAAAAGCTCATGGAGCTGTGAAAGGACAAACCAAGCCTCTCCCATCCACCTCTTGCAGCTCAACCGCCTCCCATGAATAGTTTTTAACTACAAAATTGTTTTCATGGTTGATGATTTTATAAAATAATATAAAATACTATTCACTCTCTATATGAGCTGTAGATTCAAACACTACCTGACATAATTTCTAGCATTCTTCAATTTCATCCTGTCATCGACAATTAATAGCAATCGTTAAAAACATTCCAAATAAAAATGTGAAAATCTAAATCAGTATAGTACTACAAACAAAACAATAAGAAGGCAATAATCTAAATCAGTCAGTTTATAGAAATCAGTCACTTTAAATAAGAAAAACAACTACAACAGATTACCTAGAAGAAACATTCACTGCCTCTAATAGTAGTATCTCCCACCACAGCATCATACTTCTGTTCATAATAATCCAAGATGAAATGAGAAAACTTCAGTTCCAGGATAAAATACTAACTGGCTTTTGAAATACTTGTTAATAAAACAAAAAATAATTTTCTATAAATCAGTCACTTTATAGAAATCAATCACTTTTAATGAAAAAACAACTACTAACTGCACTTTGACTAATCCAAGAGGGGTTCTAAATAGAGTATAAATATGAAATGTGAATAAAAGCTTAAATCTTGAAAAGTATTATCAAATCCTAATAAATCCACCAAGATATTAATCATTACTATATGAGTATATTCTAATAAACTGAATCACAGTGCAACTCTCTTGTTATATATCTTCTCTCAAACAATCTTCACAGTAGTTGTGGTTGAATGCCCAACAATGAGTCAATGACATATTTAACAAATAATCTCCCATATGATTGAAAGTAAGAAGCAGCAGTTAAAATCTTCTCTATTCATAAATCAAATGGAACCCTCAAGAAAAATTCTTTAGGATACTCGAGCTCTGGATCTTGTTGTAAGCAAAAAATGGTTTTTACTCCAATACTGCGAAGCTTGTCAACATTTTCAGGAGTCTGCCATTTAGAGCAAAAACAATAATTAGATGATCGTTTTAGAAGTATAGAATTTATTTGCATATTTAATTTAAGAAATGAGGATCACCTGTAAACATGATCCTACAATCAAGTCTGGACGGACGAAGTTGTAGTTCATTCCTAGTTCATGCCAATAGGTCAAGACTATCAAAACATATTAGAAAGGAACTGTCAGCTGAACACTAAACATATCAAACAATAGCAATTAATACAAGAGGAAAGGCTTTGGAGGAGCACATTCATTAAACTAATGTGTCTTTATGTCAGCAGTTGGTCATAAGCCATGTATACACCAATGAAATAATCCTTTCTTCTTGAGCAAGAATATTGAGACTTCCAAGAAGAGAAGATGGAAACCAGGATAGAATCCCATGCATAAGACAGGTTGATTTGGTTGTCAAAACCGC
>JAESVK010000767.1:918310-933243 GCA_017140935.1 Hamamelis virginiana
CGAAAATTAAAAGTAGAAAACCCTAATGTGAAATTCTCCAAGTTTAGAGTACACAAGAGCACTAGACTCGTTTCTTTGAGGCTGGCTGTGTGTGTTTAATTTACTTTCATTTCATTTTAGAAAAAAAAAAAAAAAAAAAAAAAATATTTTTTTTTTAAAAAACTCGTAGAGGGCAGGTTGGACTCCTCTGCGGTGAGGTCCTTTCTTTGCATTTGCCCTCACCAATCATATTATGCCACGAAAGCATTTAAATAGAAGGTAAACTGACGTTAATGTGAAAGCCAAACGGGTGCATCTCTGCAACTTGGGCCCATTCAACTTGAAGTTTCTCATGAACAAGCCATGCCTGGGGGCTGGCTGGGGTGTACATTCTCACCCGCTCAATTGATTTCCAACCCCCTATTTGCTTATTTCAAATATGTATGCAAATTTATCAATAAAGATATTTCACATTTAAATTTTAGGGCTCATTTGAGTTAAAATGTACTTCTCTACATTATCCATTTTAGGGCTCATTTGAGTTAACTTTTAAAAAAATTATTTTTGGAGAATTATTTTTTTCACATTTTTCTTTAAAGTTATGTTCAATTCATATCTTCATATATCAAAATTTTCATATTAAAATTAAGTATTTGTGACAAAAGTTAGGGAACTCCAACTTTTGACACACTTACTTGCATATAAAATTTTTTCCATCCACTCTTTCACCCCTCGAATCATATAAAATGGTTTTCATTCCATCTCTTAGATCATGTGGAATTTTAAGTTCCAATGGTGATTTAAAAAAATAGCTAATAGTGTTAACAAATAAGCATTGATACTTATTCATGTGCTCAAAAAAGAAGAAGAAAAATGTAATGAATCATAAATGACATAGCCAATAATCTAAGCTTTTATTTTTTAATCAAACCTTACCAATGATATAAAAATAAAAAATGAAAAATAAATTAAAAGACTTGAATTCATTTAGGACACATTTTAAAGATGCATAATAGTTTTCTACTCGATTTAAAGTCTAAACTAATATATGTCGCTATGATTTGATTCAGGTTCAGAACTTCTCATACCAATTATCGTCTTTCGTGATTGACATATGTGACAAATGGCTGTGAATGATACTAAACATCCTATTCCATAATCGGACTTCGTGTCACTGGATTGATAACTTATCCATCGTTAAGATTGGACCCTAAAAAAATAAGTTTGAATATAAATAAATAAATAACCATATGAAAAACCTACCAATTTTAGGATGTGGCGAAAAAAGTGTCATCATCCATGCATATAAATCTGAAAATTAAAATAGTAGTTAATACCCAAAAAAAGAAAACCCTAAAATAGTAGCTTCTAAACTATGTACTAGAAGAACTCGTCTTGATAGTCACGAAGTTAAGAACTATTTTCATGTAGTTAAGGATTATGCTTTATGAAATATGGGTTTTGAGATTCAACCTTAATGTCTTAACCATAGTGAATGGAATTTGTGAGTGATTTCATTTAATTTGAAGGATTAGTTTGAGTCCAATATATTTCAGAAGTAAAGTCAAGATAACCTGTTTTGAAACTAGATGACCGGATACAACTTATATCTGGCTGCCCGGATAATAACATTTCTATAAATATATACACGCATGAGCACAAACCAGCACAATGTACGGGACTTATCAATAAAATTTTATTTAATTAATTATAAATGTATAAAATATATTTTGATCGTATGATTTTGACCGTTTACCGTTTGATTGTAATTAAATTTATAGGGTTAAAGTATATATTTTAATACATAAGAATGATGATAAAAATTAAAAAATAATAATAAAGAAAATTAATTTGGATGTATTATTGAAAAAACTAAAAAATTAAAATAACACAAAGATGGTAAAAATTAAACTAGAATCAATTTTTTAAATAAAAAAAATAAAAAATAATTAAGAAGAGAGATGGGAGAAGTAGATGAGACCAATAATAAATAAAAATGAAAATAAATTAATTATGAAAAGAGAAAGGAAACTTAAATGAGATTCACATAAATAAAGAATTTTGAAAATCTAAACTTCGATTAATTAGTTGGATCAATGATATAATGTCATATCATTTTAAAGTATGGTCAAAACTAATATGAATGAAGAAGAATAATGAATTAAGGAGAAAAGAAAATAAAAAAGGAAAAGAACCTTAGGGCTGCTATATCAGCATACTACTCTTTATATAATAGATAGAAGTATTAAGAGTCTAATGCAAACTATAGTTAGATAAAATAAAACAACCCCAAGGTAGGTAGTTAATTCAGTGGCAGAGCAAGTAGGGCTAAGGATGTATTAAGTTCTTTGGTTCCATATTTGACTGCCCTAGCTGCTAGTATTCGGGGCTACAGACCACAAAGCACAAATCTTATTCAGGATGCAGAATTTAGTCTGGTGCTTGCAAGGTCTCTCTGAGTATATATATATATATATATAATAAAGTAAAACAAATCGTGTGAGGAAGGTTCGTAGTCCCTCCAATCCTATTAAAAAAAAGAAAAAGAAAAAAGAGCAACTAATGGTAACAATCTGAGGGTCAACGTCGGCCATGTCTAAAGAAGACAAGCTTGCATTACACGCACCGACCCATTTTTCATTTTTTGGGGCCTAGTGTATCTCAATGTCGGTCCACTAGCTTTGGCTTCTCAAATTTAGATTTTAGACCCACATCATAATCGTAATTCTTGAATTTTAGGCAAATGTATTCAATGGGCCCGAATTCAAGTTTGTCCCATTTATTGAAGGATAGATAATTTTCGATTCTAATTACTTTATTTGATGTGGCATAATAATTTTAAATAACTAATGAATGTTTAACTACACTATAAACTGATTTCAATCTTTAAATTATATATTAGGAGCTACTAATATTTTTTAATAAATAAAATCTCTACTTGGTCTTGAAATTTGAAAACAGTTATTTAAAAAAATTAAAAATTAAAAATAAGAAAACTCCAATAAATAGACTACAAAATTTGTTTGGATATTAGTATTTTGGAATTCAAAAAAAAATAAAAAAATAAATCTAGAAAACACCCTAAAAAGGATATGTTTATTAGAAACAAGTGCAAATACCTGCGTAATATACATAATTTATTAATGCGTGGGCTAGAGTATGTATTTTAATATATAAGAATGATTAAAAATATTAAAAAGATTGGAGAAAATTAAGTAGCATCTATTAAATAGAAAGTTAAGTGGGATCCACAATTTAACTAAAAATAATAATTTATTATGAAAAGAGAAAGAAGTTTTATATCGAACCCACGTGTTAAATGAATAAAAAAATCTTGAAAATTTTAATTTCACTTAATTAGTTAGACCAATGTTATAATGAAGGGAATGAGAAAATTAAGGAGAAAAGAAAAGGAAGAAGAGAAAGACTATTAGAGTGCCACCTCTAATGTATTATATATAATAAGATTTTAATTTAATTAAAAAGATTTTATATTGTTGTTGGAAGAATTTTATGGCCATTGCTTGTGAGACAATTTTAATTTTTTTTAAAAAATTATTCTCGTAATTGATGGAATTTTATGAGACATGCCAATAATTAAGAAATTGGCTTTGATTTAAAAACAAATTAGTAGTCAGGAGTGAAAATGCTAGTATAAGCTGCACCTAATGCAAAGTTGCATTGGGTGACTTCCATAAAAAAAATTGCATAACAAAGTTTGAAAAACCGACCGCTCAATTCGATGAAGTACTTATAAATTTCATTTTCGCCAAAAATCACAGTGATACAACAGTTGATTTCTGAAAATCAAACTAGGAAAAATGTGATATTTTAAATAACAAAAAAATAACAATGTTTCAATGTGTCATTTTTTAGAAACTGACTGTTAGATCCTTGTGATTTTTTGCGAACATGAAATTCATGAGTACTTCATCTAATTCAACGGTCGATTTTTCAAACTCTGTCATGCAATTGAATATGAAAGTCACTTTGTGTTAGGTGCGCTTTATATTAGCATTTCTATAGTCATGAATAATTTAAATTCAATTAGAAATCTACTACGGAGTATTTTAAATGGTGGAATTGTGTGAGACCATATCTCTTCGTGTGTGTGTGTAATTATACAAATATCAATCTATTCAAAAAAATTTGATCATTTGATTAAAATCGTTGTTCTACTTAAGATATTATCAAAAGTCTCATCCTTATTCAAACAATTTAATAAAAATTAAATTAATCAAATAATTATGATCATTCAAAAGGAAAAATGATCATCTTAAGATATGGCGACTTTCGCGAAAGTCTGCAAGAGGCTAGTAGATAATTATCAGATATATATTTTGAAAAATTGACCGTTGGATTAGAGACTATACATATGTATGTCACATGTATAAAAAATCATAGAGATCCAGTGGTCGGTTTCTGAGATATGTCACTAAGAAAAAACTGTGATAGTTCTCAACAATCAGAATTTTTAGGTCTATATTTTGAGATGTTGACATAGATTTTTGTGATTTTTTGCATACATGACATTCATAACAAGAGTATCTAATCCAACAGTTGGATTTTCAAATTACATACTTACAATTAATTGAAAGTCTCATGTTGACTTTTGCTCAAGTTAGAACTGTATTCAAATGAGTAAATTTTAAAAAAGTAGGAAAAAAAAAACATAAAAATATAAAGGGTTATCCACACTTTAGTACCTCAAACTTTGGGGGTAATTTTAATCCAGGACCTAAGCTATTAATTTGATCAAATTTACAGTGTTGTCAAACCCGGACCGGACCGATTGGTTGAACCGGAAACCGAGTGCCTCACCGAGAGGTTCGACCCACTAAAACCTATTTAGTAAAAACCGATCAACCTAGAGGTTGAATCGGTGGTTGAATTGTTAACCCGGGTTAGAAAAACCGACCGGGTTTTGGTCTTTTTTATTTTTATTTTTTTAATTTTAAAGGGTGCTAAAATGACTAAAATAGCCCAAATCTTTTTAAAGTATCTTAAAGCCAAGAAGGCTAAAAAGACAAATTAGTCTAAAAAAATCTTAAATAACAAAAAGAAACCCAAGCACCTAATTTAATAATACAATATTCTTATCTTGCATTTAAAAAAATATATATAATAAAGATTGATCAATAGTAATTATCAATTTTCAATTTTGATGACCGTAAATACATTCAAATATATGAATTGATTGTACAAACATTTTAAAAAAATTATATTTTGAATCTATTTTGAATCTTTTACAGTTTTTATTATAATAAATAAATAAATAAATAATATATTTATGACGTCATGATAACACCACGGTTCAACCCGGTTAACCTGATGGTTGAATCAGGTTTTAAAACATTGCAAATTTAAGACAAATTTTTAAAAACTTATTTCAATGTAGGACAAAATTAGAATTTTAACATTTTTTAGGGCAGATTAACGCAATGGTGCTTGGATACTCTAAACTATTTCTTTCTTAACTATGTAAAATGTTAAGATTTCAATCACTGCTGCATTAATCTGTCTTAAAAAAAGTTAAGATTCGTTCTAATCCATAAACTTTAACCCTTAAATTGAAACATTTATTTAGTTACATAAGAGTCGTGTGAATGGAAAATAAGTGGCGAGGTAGGATACATGTAAGATCCAACTATAGTGCCACATAAGATGCTGATGGAGTTTCAATTTTGTCCTACATTAAAATAATTTTTTAAAAATTTATTTTAAATTGATGAGATTAAAATTTTAAGTCTCGGATTAAAATTACTCCAATTTTCAAGGTACTGAATAAATAAATAAAGTGGAGCATTGAGCGGCATGAGCCATGAGGATTGTGGACACGGCGCGAATCCTGTACCTTCCCTTTTTCTCTCTCACTTTCTCGCGAAAAAGAGAATATTTCTTCCTTTGGCAGCATACCCATTTGTCCTTTTATTTTTTTTTCTTTCCGTGTCTCTCATTTTTCAAAATTTTTTTTAAGCCTTTCCGTCCAAATTCCAAATACCAACACAACTTGTGGCAATCCCATCATCCCTGTTGTTTTTTCTCTCCTCTTCTTTACTTGAAGTTTCTCTTGGTTCACCGTTCGTCCTCTACACTCTCTTTTAGCTGCCATGTCGTACAGAGGGGTATGTTTCTCTCTCTTTCTCTAGATTTCTTATTGATTTATGTGGAGCTTGTTTGGATTTTATGAAATGATGGTTGAACCAATTATTGCATCCAGAAAGAATTTATTTCTTCAACTAAGATATATTTTATTTAAAAATTGTTTTTTTGTTTGTTTTTACTTGAAGGGTTATTTAGATTAAATAAAAATCATGGTTTTTAAAAATTGAAAACAAAGCTTATTGCGTTTTGGTTCCATTTTATTTATTTATTTATTCAAATATGAAGTAGCTTTTGATGAAAAACTAGATCATCTGGTCCATTAATATGATTTCTTGCTAATTTGAACTTGTGGGTACATGTGGTTTGTTATTTTGATGGCATTATAGATCATATGGTGTATATAGAACTTGATTGTGGCTGGACTATGTTACATTCTCATCACCCTGACGTTCTTGTGTTCTAATTTTACACATCCACATTCACATGCAGTTCTTTATATTACATAAAATGAGAGCTTCTGCCTTCTTGTATATGTGTGTGTGTGTGAATTTGTTAATGAGTTTGAGTTATTGTATTCAAATGAAAGATTGCTTTGATTCATGAAAAATATGATTACGCGTCACAACTTTGCAGGTGTAGAATTTGACAAATTTTTTATGAAAATTTGAGTTAAATTGTTGCTTTCTTCCACCTTTGATGGCTAAACTTTGCTTCAGATTTTTTGCATTATTTTATTTTCAATTTAAAGTTTTGTTCCCTTAACCTATTGAAGCCTTAATTATGGTGTAGTATTGTGTGTGATAGGATTTGGTATTTTACTTGATCTTTGCTTCTAAGTCAGGCGCCAGTTGATTTATATCTTGCGTTTTCTTTTTTCTTTTCCTTTGTATTTTTGAAATTTCAGCTCAAAATTGTGAAAATTTAATCTTTTTATGTATGCATGTTGCAATCTTGTTGATGCAAATCTTACTTTTATTTAGGCTTATATAAATGGAGCTAATTACTTCTATCCTCCTTCCTTTTTTTTTTTTTTTTTTAAATTTAATTTTTTATATAGATAATGTTAATTGGACCATATCTTATGCATCTGATTTTGATTTCCAGCCAAATGCTTCTTCCGGTATGGGAGTTTCTGATCACAGCAAAAATACATTTTTGGAACTACAGAGGAAGAAGGCTCATCGCTATGTGATTTTTAGGATCGATGAAAAGAAAAAGGAGGTTTTGGTTGAGAAGACAGGTGGACCAGCTGAGAGCTTTGATGATTTTGCAGCATCTCTGCCTGAGAATGACTGTCGATATGCAGTTTATGACTTTGATTTTGTGACGTCCGAGAATTGTCAAAAAAGCAAGATATTCTTCATTGCATGGTTAGTTTTTGCCTTGAATTCCCGCAAACATACTTTATGATTGGTTTATCATTTATGTGTTGTAGGAAAGGTTCACTGACAATTTGAATAATGACTTAGATCAACATTGTTAACTTCGTTCCCTTGATTTTTCTTCACTTTTCTCTGTTTGGATCAGAAAGAGCAAGGGAAATGAAAGGGAGATACTTAAAATTGCTTCAAACAGGAATCCATTTCAGTGCAATTTTTAACATTTTCCTTTCCTTACTCTTGCTCTTTTAAAGATCGAAACAGAGCCTAAAAGTAAATACCCAGGGACATATCCTATGTCAATCGATACCTTTGCAAACTTAATTAATTTGTTCCGTCACTCTCTGCTATAAAATTACCCATCTTTATTTTGACTTGGAATGTTCCTCCAATATAGTTTTCTTACATTTGTATACAATTATTGATACTCGTTCAATTCTTATTATAATTTTTAACATACCCACCTAATGATATGTTATCTTCATATGAAATTATATCCATAAGCTCATTTTAAATATGGTGACATAGTAGGAAGTTGGTTTCGGGTTGCATCATCTACATAAACAATTTTTGTTGCATGAAGAAAGTTCGCATGCCTTTTCCAGTCCGTCATGGCTTGAGAAGATTAATATTTCAAAGATTTGAAGATAACAATTCTAGATTTTCATGTTTGATCTAGAGTATTCTAGACATAAAATACTTGAAAGGCTGCATGGTATGTATTTGCTATAATGATTTAGATATTGAATGGTATATATTCCTTTCCTTTGGTTAAGAGAAAAGCGTGCAGATCAAATATGTGAGATTGAGCATACTTTTAATGTCACCTATTCATCACGACTCTGTAGTTTTGGGTTTTGTGTATGCTCATTATCTTGGCTATTCTATTCTCTTTAGCTTAATTGCTATTGACTTTGTTTGATTTAGCAGTTTCAGCAATTCTGGCTGTTTTTCATTATATGGATTTAACCCCTTTGGGCTATTAACAATTTGTGTCATGACTGTGATGACACTAACACACACTTCCACATCCTTAAAAAATATCAATAATCAAGATAGATGTATTTCTTAGTGATCTAGTTTTAGGTCCAATCCGTTTGGTTGCTGAGAAAATGGTAGGATAGAAGAGGATTTGGTGTCTTGACAATCAAATGGAGCATTTATGTATGCATATTGTAGCCTCCCAAGACCATATTTTAACCACTAATTCGCCCATAGTGTTTGAATTGAATCATGACTTCTATATCTGTCTTATGGCATTCCAGGAAGACATTTTTTTTGGTGATTTTGAGTTCTACTTTTTTGAACTTCTAGCAAGTAGTAAGCGATCACTTTGGTCCCAATTTCCATTCCCCATCTTCACTTTTCTTTTCATGTCCTGCAGTGATGGCATTGTTCTATGACTTACATCTTAAAATTTCTTCCACTGCCGTCTCAATTTTTATTATTCATTTTATATGTGAGACATATTGATCAGGTCACCTGCAACCTCTCGAATCCGTGCCAAGATGCTCTATGCCACATCCAAAGACAGGTTTAAACGGGAGTTAGACGGTTTCCACTATGAAATTCAGGCTACTGACCCTACAGAAATGGATCTTGAAGTGCTTAGAGAGCGTGCACACTGAACAGTCTCTACAGTTTAAAGGCTGCTTCCTTGAAAGAAAAAAAAATTGCTAAGGTTTGCCAAGATAAGTTCTTCCTGCTTCATTATGTGCAGAACCTTGCATATATCCTTAAATAAATCGCCATCATGGGAAGCTGATTGGGAGCTCGCTCTAATGTTGTCTGGTTGCTGTGAAATTTGATCTTGTTATGTTTGCTTCTTCTCAGGCATAAGTATGTCATTGGGTGTCTATAGAATTTGAAATATATAACATAATAAATTTGGTGTCTGATGGATGTTCTTTCCTCCTATACTCCTAAATTGCCTCTATTTTTCGCTTATTATTTTTGTGCAACTACTAGCAAATTGAAATATTGATGGAAGATTAGCCTCTGTTTGGATTGTGGAAAAATTGAGGGAAAGAAAAGAGAAAATCTTGAAAATGCTTTAGAATGGAATCCATTTTTAAGCAATTTTCAACATTTTCCTTTCCTTTCTCTCACTCTTTCCTAGATCTGAATGAAGCATTAGAGTTTCTTGCATCAGAATGAAGATAAATTAAAGCAATATTCAAAGAAACTGCTAATCGACCCACCCTAAGTAACTGAAAGGGTCTTGTTATAATCCCAGCTGCTCCTATTCCCATCCCTCCTCCATTTCCATACACCATCGCCAGTATGTTAACCAAACCCAGCACAATAAGCGAAATCCTCAACCACAATAGCTCCATCTGCCATGGACGTAGTCTTCATTTTGAGCCAAATGCACCCACCATTGCTCTAGCCTTTCCAGCTGCTGCTGATTGCTCGTAAACCTCCTGCTAAAATTTTAAAATCTTGAAAGGGACTGCCACCTTTGCATGTGAGAGAGAGAGAGAGAGAGAGAGAGGGGGCAAAAGAATCAACAGAAGCCGAGAAAATACACCACATGGTTGGAAAATATCCAAATATGATAGCTATTCGAACGTTAGAAACGTACACCATATAATGAAAAGAAAAAATCGTTAAAACTCTAGCCATATTTTGCTGACAGTCTCTTAAAGCATTAATCTAAGAAACTGCTATAGACTTGAACCAAAAGATGCTTGAATATCTAATGAACTTGAACTGATTGAATTGGCACATGACATATCACGATCTATTACAGTTACCAACATTTCTACCAACTGTTACCAGTTTGTGAAATTTGTTAGTCACTTGATTTGCATTCATCTGATTTGGCCATTTTTTTATTTGGACCTGCAGTTGGATGAATTAACTTTCAGGGCATTTTATTCTTATGATACAACATTGAATAGATTTTTTACTAACAAGTCTCCTAAGGTCACACTAATTGCAGGAAATGGCTGGAAAGGCATTAATGAATCATGGCTTTACTGTAGGTACAATGGGTTTTGCCGGTAGAAATTGTGAGAAAGATTCATGTGAAGTTCTTGAGCATCGATAAATTTTAAAACGAATGGTTTTTGATGAGAAGATTGGACGAACTTATTGAATGTTTTATGGACTGTTGGGGCTTCCAATTTATAATTTATTTTCTGCAAAAGAGAAACTTGACCTTCCTGCCAAGTTTTTACCCATTGCTAATTTGAAAGTTATGCTTTAAGAAAAACAAAAGAGAATGTTCCACACACTCTTATGAGGCAAGTGAGAAAGCTTTTGCATTAAAAGCACTCAAAGAGGGTCTTCCTTCATGGGTTTAGAGCTACTCTATGGACTCCAAGAGTGAGCTTGCAACAGCTACTTTCAACTACTTTGCTTAATTTCCTCAAAGTTGGGCAAAATTTCAAAGAAAAATGTCAAAAGTTTAACCACCCCTTCGAAATCATTTCACACCTAGTCCAAATTTTAGGTATTTAGATTTGATATTTAAGGAATTGAGCTGTCAACATTTCTTTTCCTACCTTAATCACCTGCTGCATCTGTAAAGTTAGACAACTGGGGCCCTGAAATCAGTCTGTTTACAGGCACCAAAACATTTTGAAAATGAAATATAACACAGTCCTTTACAATATCATACTACACTAAGGAAATACAGCAAGAAGATGTCAATTAGCTTGGAGGTAAAGTCTCTGGGTGTTGTACTGGAGACTTGGGTTTGAACTTGATGATGATGCTGAGAGAGTGAGAGAGAGAGAGAGAGAGAGAGAGAGTGCACCAGACAATTGGAAAATATCCAAATATGATAGCTATTCGCATGCAATGGGAACTTACACAATAGAATGAAAAGGGACCAACCATGAAACCCTGCCAAATTTTGCAAGATAATAGACAACAGAGACTGAAGTGACTACGAGTACATGAAAAAACCAAGAAAAACAAAAACAAAAACTATTAGAAAGAGGAAGGTGAAAACATTCAAGCTTCTGTCATCAAAATGAGCCAAGAGTCTTACAGCATTATAGTAAGAAACTGCTATAGACTCAACCTAAATAGCTGCAGCTGTTTTGTTGTCTGTTTCATCGTAGCCTTCATTCTCCCGTGACATCTCCTCTAGAGATTTTCCCTTTGATTCAGGCACTAAGAATGTAAACAACATTCCTAGAAAATTAACACCACCCAGCACTAATAGCGAATTCTTCACCCCAATACCAGCAGGATACCCTGTATCTGCCTTGGCCTTGTCCTGGTTTTGGGCCAAATACAAGAACCCAAATGCACCCACCATTGCCCCAAGCTTCCCAGATGCAGCGGATATGCCATGGCAAGTTGACCGGAGCCTAGCTGGGAAAATCTCAGCCGGCACTACAAATGTGGTGGCATTAGGTCCAAAATTTGCAAAGAAGAAGGTTAGTGAGTACATAACCACAAACCCAATTCGGTTGTCCTTGTGAGTCCAGTGATCGTAAGGAATGGCCAACGCAAACATAAACACTGTCATAAAGAAGAAACCCATCAATTGAATAGCGAATCTTCCCATATGATCGATGAAAGCCACAGTGAACCAGTATCCTGGGACAGTACTGCATAGAGCAATAAGCGTTTGGGCCCTCGCAATTCTATAAACCTCCTCAATTGCACTCATAGTTTTTGCTGAAGGAATCCATCCAATTGCACTAAAGATGTCCTTTTGGAACAGATTTTGGCTGTAATATGCAATGTCAAGCAAGAACCATGTGGTTGCAGTTCCAAGCAAATGAAGTCCATGGCGACGGACAAATTCCTTCGAAAACAAAGTAAATGAATTGGCTGGTTCCTTATCCATCTGCTCCACCTTCTGAGGTTCTGCCTCAATATCAACCTGCAAAACTTTCGACATATCAGCTGCAGCCTGCTTCGCGTTCTTGGCAACAAGGGCAGTGTATCGAGCAGTTTCAGGCATCTTCATCCGCCAGTAGTAAGTGAGTGCTGCTGGAAGTGCTCCAACCATCAAAATGATCCGCCAAACATAATCCGCTTGAGGGGCAGTCGAGGCAATTGGATCGATCTCATAAGCCGGAGCATTAAACCTGGCCTTAAAGGCAGAGGAGACAATGATAGCAAATAAGCCACCTGCCAAAATTCCAAAGCCCTGCATAGCAAATACTGCAGCAATGAAGGCTCCACGAGTCTTCTTGTTAGCGTATTCAGACATGATGGTAGCAGAAAGTGGGTAGTCACCACCAATGCCAAACCCAAGCCAGAACCTGAAGAAGCAAAGTGTGGCCATGACAGTTTTTGGGTCCTTGCCAAAGGAAAGACCTGAAGCAACGGAGCAAAGAACCATGAGCATTAGTGTCATGCCATAGACTCTTTTTCGGCCCATCTTATCACCAAGCCAGCCAAAGAAGAGCTGCCCTGCTAGAGTTCCACAGAATGCAACACCATTTACAGCAGCTGACACATTGGGAGGTAAAGAGCCAGGCTTCTCTGAACCATCAACATGGTAGTATATGCGGCCGAGCAATTTGGTGACTAGAGATATGCAGAAGAGATCATAGGCATCAGTGAAGAAACCCATTCCAGCAATGATGATTGCGGTGAAATGATACCATTGTGTTTTTGCAACATCAAGTTTATTAAGCACTTGCAATTGTTCACCAGCCATTGACAACTCCCTCAGAAGCTCTCGTTCTCTGCTCTCTCTTTCTCTCTCTCACAACTTTCTTGCTCTGCTACCCACCCTTTTAAGAGATATATCTGCAAGGGGTTGATCAAAAGTGATAAGAACATGTACTCTCATCAAATCATTCAAAGACATTTAAATAAATATTGACAATTCACCATATAATTAGTCATAGTGATATACTTTGAAAAGCATTGCTTCATAGACCACCACTATAATAGCTTCCTTTTACTGTCTCCCTCAAAAGGAGTGAGACCCAACTCATGTGTGACCCAATGTGAGTCCCACTCCTTGTGAGGTAGTTGGTCGACCTTGTACTTTTCTATAATTAAAACACCCTCCCTATTAGTAACATATGTTATCAAAGTTAAATTAGTAACAAGGACTGTAAGGTAGAAATAGATTAAAGGGTTTTAGGCACACAATCACTCATTTTACTATTCAAGACATAGAGACACATGTCTAATAAAATAGAGCTCATATCTGAGACATGCAATGAAGATGTGTAGTGAACACAAAATTCCCTGTTTATAGGATTTTAGACACCCAAAGAAAGAGAAAAAAGAGGGTATTTTGGTAAACTGAAGAATACCCAATTGCTCCACTTTCCTTTCACTCCCATGAAATGCCATTCAACAGTGAATAGCACAAGTTTGAAGATCAGAAGATTCAAGAGAAGAGAAACAAAAAAAAGCAGATAATTATGAAATCCATACAAGACAATATCTCTTTTTTTTTCTTTTTTGGTTTTTGTTTTCACTTGTTGCTAGATGATAAATATTTTTGTCTGAATATGAAAAGTTCATCAACCTTCTAGAAAGGCAAAGCTTTCATTACTAACAAAAGAAGTAGCAGGAAAGGCAATAAATTATATAGGAAGGCAGAATCCCAGGAAATCTCTCCCCTCCCCCCCACCCCACCCCAAGCCCTACAAGTCTACAACACACTCTCTCTCCGATGACAACTACATACCCACCATGCCCATATAAGCAAACAAAACTGATACCATGACCTGAAGCTGATGTATTGCAACAAATTCTTCATAAAAAATTAACAACCATAAATAAATAATTACCCAAATAAAAAAATAAAAAAATGCGCGCAGACAAAAATCTTTCCATCCAAAAGTTTAGCTATTTAGGCATAAATAATTACCCAAAAATATTTCCATTTCCAAATTTTGGCTAACAATCCTAAAAAAATCTTTTCCAATAGTTTATCTAAAAAGTAAATAAGTTGACTCAACTTTTATCTTACCTATTTTTGTGCAATTCATACAAAAGTGCACGAGGACTTCTACACTATGCAAATAAGGAGAGAGATAGAGAGACAAGAGAGAAAAAAGAAAAAATCTTGTACCATTAGAGTAACTTTAGCCAAATGCTAGCCATTTTCATTGTAACAAGCCAAAAAAGAAAAAAACTGAAATTACTATCTAACAGATGCAAATACATATGAAAAATAAAAACACAGAAAACATTTTTAGAAATTGTTTCGAAAACCCAGAAAGAGAAAGAATTAGGGTAATTCAAATTAAGAAAATTTGGAAAAATCCAAATATAGTATCTTGTAATTATACTAAAGTAAAAAAGCGTAAATTTAGCATAATTATAACTGTTGATTTTGCAATTAAATCAATGCTATAAGAAATATATTTCCAGCTAAAATTTGATGGGTTTATGTCAATATTAGCTGTACGCAAAAATAATGACAAGAAAGCTACAGAATAACATATAACAATTAAACAATTGTAAAAAAAAATAAAAAAATAAAATTATTACCGAGGAAGATTGAAGAATCTAGAATAATTATTGTTGTTA
>JAESVK010000769.1:0-22344 GCA_017140935.1 Hamamelis virginiana
CTCAAGCACTATTTGGAAGATCATTAAAGTTAAGCTCAAGTGAATTAGTTGCACATTCACTAAGGAGCATGGAGCAAAGAGCTATAACATTATTGAAGTTCAAGGATGAAGCCAAACACAAGTGTGGACAAATCAATCATGAAGATCTTGCTTTTATCCTTGTGTGAGAGTGCTTAAGATTTATTTATATAAATCTCTCTATATAGGTTGAACTCTCTTGGCTCAAAAAACCTTGACCTTAAGACCTTAGTGTGACTTGTTTGGGATTCAATCTTAGTCAATGTTTTTGAAACTCTTAGTTAACTAGTTTACATGTTGGAAGTTGATTTAGATTTTGAGAAACTTAAAAAAATAGCTTATGAACATATCTAGTCGACTAACCCAATTAGTATAGTCGACTAACTATGATCCAGTAGTCATGATTTTAAGAATTCTGAATCTAGTCGATTAACTTGCTAACTAGTCGACTAAATCATTTGTTTCAGTCGACTAATTGCAAGTCAGTAGCCATGTTTTGTGAAGCAGTTAAGCTAATCGACTAACCTTTTCTGTCTAGTTGACTAATCGAGCCCGGATTTTCAAATGCTTAGTTTTCTACAAAACTAGTCGACTAACCCTTTTTGTCTAGTCGACTAATCAGGCTCTGCAACTTATAACAGCTAGTTTTGAAAAGCCCCAAACGAATCTATTTTGACTCCCAACGACTGTATTTGTTCTTAGGCTTATAAATACTTATTCTATGAGTCTTGAATTAGTAGAGAAACATAGTTGAACATACACAAACTTAAGCAAACTTAGTTTACATCAATCTTGTGTGTATTAGTCAAAGATTCGTCATTCTCTCTTGAACCAAATAGTTTAATCTTTGAGAGATACTAGTGAAAACTTTATTTGTACTTCATCTACTTTTGAGGAGTTCTTCATTGTACACAAAACTCATTGTATTTCTTGTGAGATAAAGGTTAGGGTATAACCCTTGTGAAGCTTGGAGTTTGTTGGTCAAATTCAAGCTTGAGAAGAAAAGTGGTAGTCTCTTGGTTTAATCTTCACCGAAAGTAAGTTTGAAGAGCGGTAGTCTCTTGGTTTAATCTTCACTAAAAGTAAGATTGAGTGCTTTGGTAGCATTGGTTTTATCTCCATCGGAAGTGAGATTGGTTGTAAAGGTTTCTCCGCCTTGAAGGAGTGATCCATAGTGGATTGAGGAATCCTTGGGCTTGGTGCTTAAGGCGTGGACGTAGGTGGAGTCCGAACCACGTTAAAATCACTGTGTTTAATTTCTCTCTCTCTCATTTCCAATTAAGTTTTATTTATTTGTGCTTCTGTTGAATTCTTTAGATCATAATTTTTATTTGATAATATTTACTCAAAGTTTGCCAAAACCCTATTCATTACCCTCAAAGGTTATAATACTTGGGACAACAAACTATATGAATCCTAGCTAAACTATGTGAACTAGATAAAAAAACTATAAGAAAACTAGAGAGAAATCCACAACTACTCTAGAAACCCTAGAAAACTAAGAGAGAAAACAAACCAGAATGAAAACCAAGTGAAAAGAACTCTTTTCTCAGCTGCAAAAGTGGCTTAAATACCCCCTAGGGTTACAAAACATGAGGGTTAAAGTACCAAATGCACTTGCACAATAGAACAAATTACAACAAATCTGCTGCAAAATCGGGGTATGGTACCAGTACCACAGGATTGTGGTACAGGTACAAAATATTTCTGCCGCCGGGTGAACTTCTGCTACCGGTACTACAAACCTGTGGTACCGCTACCACCCTGTTGAAATGATGCAAAACCTCCAAAATCACTTCAAAACACCATCAAGCATTCCTCCACAAGTCCTCAAAAGCATGGTTGAAACACAAGAATGGCTACACAACTGAGAAAAACACTAAACACATAAAACATACCAATTCACTAGCATTAAAGGGTAAAAACTAACTAGAAAGGTACGAATAAAGCATAAAATGATGCAATGATGACTACTCATCAACCCCCTCCCAAAACAAAACCCTAGCCACGAACAGCTGATACCTCTCCCGCCGTTTCTCATCTCTTTTTTTCTCTCTCTAGTAGGCAAGGTTCTATACCATTGTAATTTCTAAGATTTGGTTTCTTTTAAATAGAGATTTTCAACTAAATCCAATGATCCTTTATAATAATTAATAATACTCTGTTTCATATTTTATAGAAATTCCTGTTTGCTCTACCATGAAACACTATATTTCTAATTGAAATATTAAGGGAGATCTCCCTGTACCCAATCAGAAGAAACCTATTAGGTTAGTACATCACAGAAATATGGAGTTTTTTGGGGAAAAAAATTGCAGTGGAGACTTACCTGGTGGACTGGTGGTGTTTAACCGACGAGAATCGGGGATTAAAGAGTGGACCGTATGAAAGTAACAAAAGTGCAATTGAAGGTTACCTTTTGCAAATCCAAACTCTGGGGACCGGTATTAGTTGCTAATGCTGCTTAATAAAGTTCGAGGTGCAACTTGTTACGAGTTATAATAGTCAATGGAATTGTGCATCCAACTTTTAAAGAGGCGTGTTTAGTATTGAGACTCCTTGTGAAGACAACGAATGGAGTAAAGCACTAGTGGAAGCATCAACTTGGGCATCTAGATTTTTGCTTCGAAATATGTTTTGTTCGATGTTGATGTTCTCGGAGATCCCAAACCCACTTGAATTATGGGACAATAATTGGAAGACTTTATAGATGATTTGCAATCTAGAGTTAGAAGACAAATGGGTGAAAGTGGTCTGCATCTCGATGAAGAAGAATTGAAAATTTCAGGATTGTATGAGATTGAGCAAATCCTAAATAGGAATGGTTAAGGGTGTACTTCGACCGATTCGGCCAGTTCGGCTGATTTATGCACTAAAATCTTAACCAAACCAATCACCTCGATTTGAGAAAAATAAAAACCATGAGGGACTGTAGGGATCACCATAACCGACCAAATTGGGGGTTATTTTCGGCTTGGTTCGGTCGGTCTAGATAAATTTTGCAATAAATAATATAGGCCATTGATGTAATGTAAATAGTCTCATCATGATTGAAACAAATAAAAAATAGTATAATTAATCTAATATTAAATTGATTTCATAACATGATTAGTAGTCATATTTACATTATTTTATGTTTCTTTTATAGCTTTTTAGTTAGTTTCCGTGCTTTAATGCCTGCGAACTGGTGCGTTTTACATTTTTAATGTTTTTTCTCCATCGTGCAGGTAATCTCGCATTTCAACCATGTTTTTGAAGCCTTTTAGAGCATTCTTGAAAGCCTTGAAGTGTTTATGAAGCCTCATGGTGATGGATGAAGCATATGTGGGATTTTGAAGTGACTTCGGGTGCAAATCAGCAAAATTGCAGAGGTGGTACCAGGTATTTAATTTGGAAATTTTCAAGCACAGAAACATTTTGCACCGGTACCACATCCCATGGTACCAGTACCAGACCTTGAGATCTACTGGTTTTCTTGTATTTAATGCTTTTTAGCAAGGGCTCTTGTGTATTTTCTTTGGCAAACCTAATGTTGGGTATTTAAGCAACTTTTCTCAACTGAGAGAGGGTCTTTCACTTGTTCTTAGTTAGTTCTAGGGTTAGCTTAGTTTCCCTTAAGGTTTTTAGGTTTTATTGATAGTTTAGCTTAGTTTCATGACTGATACATGTTGTTTCTTGTTTGTAATCT
Source organism: Hamamelis virginiana (assembly GCA_017140935.1). Taxonomy (NCBI): domain Eukaryota; kingdom Viridiplantae; phylum Streptophyta; class Magnoliopsida; order Saxifragales; family Hamamelidaceae; genus Hamamelis; species Hamamelis virginiana. The sequence continues at coordinate 3,707 of JAESVK010000769.1, forward strand.
TAGTTTAGGTTGGTTTTCTTTCTTTTAATCTCTTTTGTAAGCTACATTTCCATTTGGTGGTTAATAGATAGCATTTATTTTTTGTATTTTGCATTTATAACTCTTCTTTAAGCATTTACTTCTATTAATGGCTAGCTAAACACCTTAAGATGGGTTCTATGATGGATTTCCTCTCCAAACCCTAGGTAAATGATGTTTCCTCTCTCTAAAGCTTTCAATGTTAATGAAATGAGTTTAAATGCTCTCTCATCTTTTGAACCTTTATAGTTTCATATTCATGATCATTATACACCCAGTAAGTTGTTGTATTTTGGTTATTGATCTCATATGCATGCTATATGTCTGTGAAAATGCCAAGGAGAGTAAATTTCAACTACAGGATTTTGCTGATTGGATAAGGAGGGTTGGTGATGGAAAGGCCCCTGCTAGGTCTTTTAATTAAGATGTCAAGCCTAATTGGATACAAAATCTAAAAGAATTTCTCATAAAAAATGATAAGGAAAGCTTGCATCGGTTAATTGATGCAATTTATCCTAATATTCATAATATGGACACATACTGTTTATACACGAAGGAATGTAGTATTCTTGCACCTAAGAATAATGATGTTGACGAATTGAATTCCATTATGTTGTCAATGTTTCCCAGAGATGTTCGTACATATAATAGTGCATATAGGTTGTCACCAACTGAGAATGAGAGCCTTGAATAAAACAAAAATCCTTTAGAACTTTTGAACTCATTAAATTTTCCAGGACTTCCAAGTCATTGTTTGCAATTAAAATTTGGAGCTCCTATAGTGCTTCTGAGAAACATCAACCAGTCTATAGGTTTATGCAATGTAACTTGATTAATCATTTATAAGTTGGGAAATCGTATCATTGAAGCCAAGGCAATTATAGGCTCTAATATAGGTGAGACTGTACTAATTCCATGTGTTGAGCTATCTCCTTCTGCTACTCACTGGCCATTTATGTTAAAAAGACGGCAATTCCCTGTGAAATTGGCATTTGCTATAACAGTCAATAAGAGTCAAGGGCAGACTCTAAGAATGGTTGGATTGTATCTTCCTAATACGGTTTTCACCCATGGTCAGCTGTATGTAGCAATATCTCATGTTACCTCTCCTTCGGGCTTGAAAATTTTGATAGTGAATAGAGAAGCTCTACCAAAGGACTTCACGAAAAATGTCGTTATAAATAAGTTTTTAATGACATTATCCAGTAGATTTGATTTTTCACTTTGTTAATTTGTCTTCAATTTATTATATTTTTCATTTGTCTTCAATTTATTATTTATAGTGGAACAATATTGTTTATTTATTATTGTGAAAGTGTTTTTAGTTTTATTTTCTAACCGATAATAAACATGTTGAAAGATATGATAACTTATCATCCTATCAAATATAATAAAAAATTGTTGTGAAAAATTTAAATTATTTGAATCTTTTTATCATGAGTTTATCAGTTTTTTATTATTATTATTTGACAGGCAAAAATGCGGCCTCCCATTAAATGTCATCATAGCCTACGCCTAATAGTGAAAAAAATATTCAACAGTATTGAAACTAGGTGTCTAAAAGATGGCACTCCAGTCTATAAGCATGCCTTCAGGAAAATAAAATATGTTTGGACTTTGCAGGATTATGGGTACAAGATTAGTGAACAGTATTCAATGGATGCAAGTTTGAACACATTACCATTATGTTAGGATTTAGCGAAAGAAAAGATAATTAGAGAACTCAACCCAACCTTTTCCATAAAATTGATGGAATTCTTAGAACAAGAGGAACGCGATGTGTAACCTTTGTGGATATAACTAGAGAAAGATGTAATTTATCCAAATTCAGTCGTGCGAGATCATATTCTTAAAAAGAAACACTTATACAAAGAGTTTAATAATAAAGGTTTTGGTGTACACCGTGCTATCTTAGTTTATGCAATAATTAGCACATTTCCAGCTTCGTGGCCAAAAACAATTATAAATGAAAAGCTCAAAACAAAAGGTTTAAATATGAATACTTTGATGAGAGTTTTAGATCAACTTGAAGAAGATATCATTTTTTCAATGGCGATGGATGAAGTAGAGCGGAACCTAAAGAATAGAAATCATGATAAGGAATGAAATTTATTCTATTGCAATGATGTAACAAAAAATTAATTGTGTCCATTCACTTTGGCTTTTTTTTTTCATCCACATTGGATTATAAACATTATGCAAACTCAAATTTATTTTTGCAGATAATATATGAATGAAATGATCTCGGCTAGCAAATGGTAATTCCCACATTTGAGCACATTTTTTTTATACTGTTTAGATACAATTTGAAGTTTTTTTCCACTTAAACATTAACAATATTATCATTTTTATCTTTATTTTGTTTATTTTATAGTATGCAGTTCTATAAAATCTTTATTATATGCATTTTAACCTCATGTGATTTATGTTATATTTGGAAAATGAAGTTCTATAATACACTGTGCTGGAAAACAATTTGAAAAACACGGTGATTACATGTATTTGGCATGTCTTTTACTACCACGTGTTGTATTTATCTACCAGATAGCGCTTTGATCCGTCGGCAAATCATAATGTCTATTTTACAATTCAAGAATATATATATTCTAGGAATGGGAGAAAATATTGAAAGGTTCTGTGAAAAACCACAGACATGGATGCGCAGCGGAAGAGAGTAAAACAAAACTTTTTCGTTTAATAAAAACATCCATGTTCACAAAACCAATATGAATCGATTCAAGCATTAGGATCATGTATATAAAAACAAACAGTTAATCAAAGCAAATAAAAACTCACTTGATTGTGTTCTTCGGTGTAGGAATCCTTCGAGTTTCAAAAGCATGAAACCTCCAAAGCGTATCCACACGAGAGCAAAACTCCGAAAGCTTTTCTAGTCTTCCACAATCCTTTGTGGCAAGCTAGAATGGAGAGGGAGAGGAGAGAGATTCGACCCCTAGGGTTTCCTGTGACCTAGAGTGTGTTTAACACTCATATTTATAGACTTTCTCCTCTTTGGGGTTTGTTTGGTTACTAGTGCTAGCACGACCAAACATCCTTGAATAGTGTAATCCTATTCTCGGTTAGTATTGACTTTTAATCAATTAACGTTTAATTATTAAAGTCAAACAAACGCTATGATAGGATTCCCCTCCCACAAGCTTAAGGAACTCACTTACTCTCTATTGTGTGTGACCCTTTGGGTTCACCCTAACCTAGCAGTGACAGGGACATCTCTATGTCTCCCAAAAATAGAAACTTTCTATTTTAAGGTTCAATTGGAACGATTCCAATTTTGCCCTCATTGATAACACTTTATCAATAGGCTTTCACTGGTCATGAGTGACATCTAGCAACATATCATGACATACCCTAGGTTTAGGTGAATAGCAGAGCTATGTGAACCCTTCATGTTATTTAATCCTTCATCCCCTAATGTCACAGTTAAGATAATAGGTATGGTTTTAGTCAAACCCTATCTCAACCACTTGATATCTGTTCCACAAAATATAATCTCAATAAGGTAATCGCAGTGAAACTCTTTTCACTGTTTACCTATCACTCTGGCCAGAGGTTCCCTTTGAGAATTATCTTTGTGAACTTATCCTGACATTCTCTCTCATATAACTGAGAGTGATGATCCCTTATTGCACACTCATCCATCTTCATGCATAACTCATTAGAGCCAATAAGCACCGATTACAACCTAATGGATAAGGCTGTACGAGATACTATCAAACTCTAGCAACCTATACACAAGACAGCTATGGTGTCTCAGGTCTAAGGACTACCAAATTAATGGACATAACACTAGAATAGTCCTTTGACAGAACTACCATAGGAATACTCTTTGCAGATCATGTTCAGTGTACATATTCTCTAATATGCACCCACAGATTAACCTAAGTGTCACTACACTGATAGGAAAGACTACCTATCCTCCATATGAGTTGGTTTAAATCTGTGCTACTCTTCATACGGTTAATTAAATATCCACTTTAATAAACCTTTGAGTAGGAACTCTTTTAGAATAGATGTATATGAGAAATATCAGTCTCTCTATCTCAACTCTTTGAGATGCATATTTCTCTTATCATTTATTCATGGACCTTATCATATATGTGAGAACATATTAGATAAGTTATACCTTCCATATATAGATAATATGAAACTCAATATACCCTTTAGGATTGGTTTTAGGGCATACTTCTAACAAATATTCCTTACTATGCTCTTTGGGATAAGTTTGAGGATCATAAACCTTTATCTCATAAAATATTTCTCACCATGCTCAAGAAATTAGTGAAGCGTGAGTTGGAAAAATTAATTGTGAAACAGTAAGTGCACGTATATACAGATTGAAATTCATATACAATTACCATGCATATACATATAATGCATGCTAATAAATTGTTTATTTTTTCAAAGGAAAAATACTATAGGGAAAACAACACGTGTTTCGAAGAAAAACACGTGTATTGAAGAAAAACACTATGTGTTTATAATGCATGTTTTGAAGAAAAAAGAAATAAAGAGTACGCTTACATCAAGATGGTAACATTTTGAAAATATGTTCTAACATCCATTATTGGTTTACCAAATTTCAAAAATATTGACATTCTAATAAGTAGTTCTATAGGCGTCGTAAACATGAGCGTAAAAAAAAGTATAGGTCAATGTGCTCGAAAATAACAAGGTATTTGATTCTTAATATACAATGAAATAATTATATTTTACCTCATTATTATATATGGATTATTTAAAAAATTGCATTTTTTTATTACAAATTATGGCAATATTGCAAGCAAGCAACTGGAGAAGAGTTTAATTAGTTGTGCTTTATTTAATAGGATTCTTTCCTCACATTAATATTTAATGAATCTTTTTTAACTTCATAAGTTTTTACGCTAAAATGAATTTGATTTTTATGTACCGTACTTTGATACAGAGTAAACATAATTTTCTTTTCATTTTATTGTTGTGCCGATTAATTTACTGTTCATAATTCTATCTGTAGTTGTTGCGCATCGTGCGGGTCAATACTATATATATACTTAGGTGGGTTGGTTTGATTTACTAGCAGTTTTTTAAAATTCAACTTGAACCGAACTGAATAACTAATATTAGTGAATAAACGAGTCAGTTCTTAGAAGCCATTCATTGCGCTCATTTTGTTTGAAAATACTTTCATTTTTCAAAAATTCACTAGTTTGTTCATTGCACTCTTTATGTTATGTAAAATGCCATTATTTCACTGCACTCACTTGTATATTGTTATTAGTCCACTAAATTTCATGTTTTTTGGTTGAGATTTGATTTTGTTTTGTGATCTATCTGGTTGTTTACAAAATGTGGGAAAAGCCACTATTCAAGTGTAGTGAATTTTCACCAACAATAAATTTGCTAGCGTAGTGAACTTTGATTTTGGCATAGTGAATTTGGATTTTGGCTTGAACTTTGATTATGACATAGTGAACTTTAGCGATTGGCAAAGTAATCCAGCAAACTTTGACCCAAGGGGAGGAGAGAGAGAGAGAGAGAGAGAGAGAATTATAGAACAAAGGGTAAAAGACCTCCCCTGAAGTTTGACGTAGTTGTAGGAATCTCTCATAAGTTTTGAAAAATTTTAATGACTCCCTTGTGGTTTATGTTTTTGTGCAAATACCTCTCTTTCGTTATATTTTCTGTAAAAAATTAACGAAACTTGCTGACATGAGCCAATAAATTTCAAAAAATGCCAAATTTCCCCTTATTGTTATTGGCAATTACCTCTCCTGAGATTTTACATAATTATAGGGTCCTCCCATAGGATTCAAAAAATGCCAACCACCCTCCTAAGGTTTATGTTTATGTGCAAACACCTCCCTTCTCAAAGCAGCTAACATCATCCCGTATTTTTTTTTTGAAAATGTCTATTCTGTACTTACTGTTGTTGGATGTGTGAAAAGACGAAATTGACCTCAAATTTAATTAAATTTATAATTTTGACCACCAACATATAAATAGTGTAAAAGTCTAATACTAACCTCGTTAAAGTAAGCAAAAGACACAAACTTAAAATAGACTCCCTTGTATATGACGAGCATGAAATTCATAAGAAGTTAATCTAACTCAACAATCAGTTTTTCAAAATCTATTCTATGATTGGCTCTTTGGATGTCATTTTTCATAAATTTATCTAAAATTATTGTATTTTCAATGAAAATGTAATGTAAACACCGATCCAATTGTGACTTTTTAGGGAGTTACAAAAATAAAATCTCTTTTACATAAATCATAATTGATAATAAAATAAAATAAAACATTCAAATTTTGGAGATTGACAATTTTATGTTTCGAAGCCAAATTGAGTTATTCAAATTATTATGGAAAGCTCATACATTCTACTTTGGCACCCGTAGGTGGTGTACAATATCTCTCTCAAAATCTTATAAAAAAAAAGTTCAAAATATCCAGTTCACCAAATTTCTGTAACATTTATGAAACAAAAATATTACAAGCCTTCAAAGTTGAGAAAAAAAAAATCACATTTTTTTTACATAGAATTGACTTGGAAAATTTTATTTTTCCTCCCAAAATTTGAAGGCCTATAATTTATTCATATCAAATCCAAATAGAATGATTCAAGTTGTAATTGAAATTAAATATATCATGAGAATTTTCTATAGCAACTTGAATGACTCAAATCGGAGTTCATTTGTGGGAGATATGATCGTTCAAAGTAAGCTTATTAAATAATGAAAGTTTTTGTAATTTTGCCAAACCTTAGGAAAGGTCAATGCAATTTACATTTGCAAAGAAATGAAGGTCTTTTAGTCGTTTTACACTTTTACTTTTACATACATACCTATTGACGGAAAATGTAACAGAAAGGAAGTATTTGAAAATAAATGTAAAACTCAAGAGTCGTTGGAATTTTTCAAAATTTAGGGGAGGTCCATGTAACTACGCCAAATCTCAAGGGAGATCAATATATTTTACCATAGAGCAAATAGAAACTTATTTTATAGAATTTCTAATCAAGTCCCCCTTTAATAAATTCACTTCTTCAGTAAATAAATAGAGTTTGGATTCATTCGGGAAACTGATTTGTTTGGAATTTATAATGTTGTTCTAATTCAGATTCTCCCCGTGCCAGTACACTGTTGCTCGGATAATAAATTAAGAGCTGTCCTGCTCAAGTCGAAACATTCCAAACTACATACAAACATATATGTATAGGGGCAAAATAGTAATTTCAACACTTAAAATAAATAAATCGTTCAAAGATCTTATGAAGCATGATGATGGTGACGCAGTAAAGAAGAGTTGATCTGTACTTCCCCTTTTCCCAAAAACATTCCGCACAAAGACTTTGCAAAATCTCTCAAAACTTAAAACCGCCATTTCTTTTCTCTAGATCACGAGCCAAGTCACCACCTACCTTCGCATCTTCTTCAACATTCAAAATAAAACAACTGAAAAATTCCCCAAAAAGCAACTCTCTATTCCGTAAAGTACTCCCCCTGCAATCATCGATAATCGAGCGCAATTTTGCAGGGATTTGTTTGGGGAAGGAGATGAACCATCACAAGTTCCAAATCTTTGACTCTCTTCCGGCGTAGTAAGAGCTTGCAGATTCTCTCATGGCAAAGCGCGTGTACCAAGTCTGGAAAGCAAGGAATGTAAGATTCGTTTCATCATTCTATCGATTTGAATCTCATACACACCCTTATTTTATCACATGGGTATGCTTTGGATTTGTTAGGGTTGTGTGAATATTAGTGGGTTTTGATTGGTTTAGTGATTTGTTTGGTTACAGTTTGAATTGGGCAGTAATTAGGTTTTCTGGAGAATTTTAAGTTACCCTCTGGTTGCTGAGAATACTGAGGAAAAGAGAAGATGAAATCCTGAATCTTTTGTTTCTGGACTAAGCCAAATAGTTGTAGAACGCTCAGTTGAATGGGGGATTCCTCCCCTCCTCCCCTATTTCTTAAAGCCAATTTAAATCTCATATACTAGTTTGTATCACAAGGTTATGCATTAGATTTGACATGTTTGTTTGTAAATTAGTGGGTTGTGATTGGTTTAGTAATTTGTTTGGACTGGGAACTGTTAGGTTTCCTAAAGAACTTTGAGTGATCCTATGTTTGGTTGCTGAGAAAATGGAGATAAAAGAAAATAAAGTGAAATTTTGAGTCTTCTCTTTCTGAACTAAGCTCCAAAGAAAACCAAGTTGATGTTTTAGGCATAGTTGAGTATAGTTTTGTGTGTTATCTGGGGTCCTAAATATTGGGAAAAAATACCATTTCATTTTCACACATTTTCTCTGAGTCCAAATGGGTCCCCTCAGTGTTGGGTTTATTGGGAGAGTTAGTGATGAAACAAATTAGAGAAGATACTGACGCGTCATGTCTTGGCCACATTTTTATTGTTTAATTGATATTGGGTCTGTGTTTTGATGCTTGAATGATGTGAGGTTGAATTGGGGCAGCAGAGTAATTCCTACTATATTTCTTTTGGATTTGGGGTGGATGGTTTGTGATACTCTCAAGAGTAGAGTAATCACTCCAAGTATGTCAGTTATGCATTAGAACAACCACTGGGCTGCTCATATTCTTCTACAATGAAGTTTTTTGTTTCTGTTTTTATTTTTCTAATGTCCGATGGTATTATTTGTTATAGTGTTTTTAATTTGTACTTTGTATTTTTATTCTTTTTGCTGTTGGTTTGGAGTGGTTTTGGAGGGCTTTGGAGAGTTTATAATATATTGGAATGGTAGAGTTCCATTGGTACTTGATAGAGGCGGGGTTCGTGATTATCTAGTGATATGGTTGAAATACTGTTTGTCAAGTAAGGGAGGTTGTGTATGTTGGGCAGAAACTAAACAACATTTGGGTGTGTGTGTGTGTATTTATACATTTCTCTTCTCTAGAACTCTTTTGTTTCTTCACCGTGTTTTTGTAATATACTATAATTGAATTGAAAAAAAAAAAAAACAATATAAGCTTATTATATTGGTTTTGTGAAGTATAGTCTTAATGTCAAGCAAGGGCAAAGGCGTAAAGAAGCATAAACCTAAGATGCATAGGCATATGCACTGACATGTAAAAAGCATGAGAAGGCCTAAGCTTTAGCTATATCTTTTGGTGCTCTGCCTTCAAGAACATTTGACATTTTTAAGGATAGATTACACCCCACCTTTTTTCAAAATTTTAATTCAATTAAAATGGTTAACGTGTGATGGTAGAGCGTTCATTTCACCCGTACTGTGTAACCCGTCAGTCAAATACCCTTTAGTCTTTTAATAGTGGGTTACTTGGTTTTGGATTAGTTTTAATGTGTTGAAGTAACAAATGGATTATTTTTCTGTAGGATATTGTTATTAGGTTTTTAGTGCACAAGCCTTGAGGAATTGGCCTAGGGACTTAAATTTTTGAAGCTTATGGGTCCAAGTGCCATGCACTAATCAACCAAATATCTTATGCCTCAAATTGTAGCTGGCTGTACTAAACGAGTAGCAATAACTTTTTTTGAGAATGTCAAAGGGATGGGCCTTTGCTAAAGAAAGTAGTGGAGTCAGAAGGTTCAAAAGCAATTGGCGCAAAAAGAGCTTGTTATATAGTTTACATAATGGAATGGGAAAACTTGAAGAGTGTGAATTGGTTAAAAAAGACACTAATAAAGTGATAAGTGAGGTTAAATTTAAGGCCTATAATGATTTGTATCGTAACTTAGGTACAATTGATGGAGAGAAAGATGTATCAAACTATCAATATATGTAGGATAAATAAAAAAAGGGAAAAAGTAGATTCTTCAATTATGTTGAGTGCATTAACGATGAGGATGAGTGAGTTTTAGTAAAAGAGGACAATAGTGAGAAGAGTTGGAGGCATTTTTCCATTGATTATTTAATGAGCCAGTGAGTCTTGTAGGGGATTACTGCTATGAGAACTTAGTAATTCTATGGAGGATAAATATTAGAGGATTTTCAAAAAAAATAGGGAAATATTAGTGAAAGGAGTTATGAAAGAGATACAAATAGGAAAGGTGTTACAAGCTGACTGAATTTCTATTGAGGCTTGAAAGTATACAGATGATGATTGTATAGTTTGGTTAATTATTTGCTTGACAAGATCTTAAAGAATAAGAAGATGCTTGATGAATGAAGGAAAAGTACTTTAGAATGTAGTTAAAATGACAATGGTGATATTTAACTCTTCCTATCAGAAGAAAGGTGATATTTGAAGCTACACCAACTATTTTGGTATTAAACTTGTGAGTGATATAATAAAACTTTGGGAGTGAGTGATTGAGATATGATACAATTGTATAAAAAATAACTGGTTTTATGCTAGAAGATTGACCGTGGAAGTTATTTTTTGGCAATTGATGGTAAAATCTAGAGAGGAGAAAAAGACCTTCATAAATAGGGTTCCCAAGGAGATAATGTGGTCGGAATTGGAAAAGAAATGGGAATCAATGAGATATTGATGTAGCCAAAGATTCCATGCTTGAGTAATAACTAGTGTGAGAATAATTTGGAGAGAAACAAGTGAATTTCCAACCATAATAGGTTTACATTATGGATTGGCATTGAGCCCTATGGGTGAACTTACTAGGCATAGTTAGGAAGATGTTCTGTGGCGTATCACTTGTGTTATTTATTAATTATATAGTTTAAGATGATGAAATTAGAGTGGGGATATATGTTAGAACTATGGAAAGTTTTTTTAGAATTTAAAGGTTTTGGAGTAAGAAAACAAATTATATGAAATTGCAATTTTAGTAAATCTAAGAGTAGAAATGAGGATGCAGAGAAAATTAATGGCAAATAGATTCCCAAAACCCATTAGTTCCATTATCAAGGATTGATTATTCGTAAGGAACGGGAGATGAAGAGGATGTTACTTTTAGATTTAAAGTAAGATGGATGAAGTGGAGAAGTGCATATGAAATTTTGTATGATTGTAAATTACTTATAAAGTTAAAAGGGAAAATTTATAAGATGATTATATGGTCAGCTATGCTTTTTGGAAAAAAAATATTACGACAGTTAAGGAACATGATTAAAAGATGAGGTGCAACCATGATGTTGTTGATTTTCCATACAAGGAAAGTTAGACTGAGAAATTAATGCATTCACCAGAAGTTTGAAGTTGCACCAATTGAGGACAAAATAATAGTCATTTAAGATGGTTTGGCCAATCTACAATGAGGACAAATGAATGCACTAGTATGGTAGACTATTTTAATTCAAGTTGGAGGCATTAAGAGGATGAGGTGATCTACTGACTACTCTATTCTTAACATTCTGATAGGAAAAAAAGAGAATAGGGATGGATAATTACATGCAAAGCTCCCAATCATGCATGTTCCTTACAAAGACGATCTTCCACTTTGTTTAATCACCCCTCTAGGACACACAATCCTTAATCCAAGAATTCTTCAGGACCACTATTTTAAAAAGCTACTGGAATTATTCCCTAAGAGCAGTCTCTCCACATCAAACATTCTCCCACAGTTTCACATGGGACCTATCCCTGACTCTAAACCTAAAACCTCACTTTCTTTAAAAACTCAGTTATGCCACTTATTATTATTTTCTTTTTAATTAAATTGTAAAGGTCAAGATAGTCATTTCTTTGTCTTGAGGTTAATGCCTCATTTCATCATAGAAAAAACTTGTTTGACATGATAAATGATACATTTAGGTTTTGCAGTAATTCAAACTTTGATAGATAACAATGTCACAATTTATTTTTGAAAAGCTTGTTATATCGTTGACTGGCTAAGATAAACATATAATACATGTTTGTGATTTATCTCATCACTTTGCCATTTTTCAGGTTATGTTTGATTTGATTATAAATTCATTGACGAACTCCCTCCTTTTGATTGTTCTAGAACCAGTATACCAAGAATCAAATATTATGACCTAATTCCACTCTTCTGTTTAAATAGAGCACAATTCAGAGAAACAAGAAGCATACTTTGGCCTCACCCACGTCATGATTTTGTAGAGTTAAGGTGGGGGACATATAGACTATTGTTGGGCAATGTGACTATTATTAAATGATGTCAATTATACAATGGGAAGGTTTTACCATCAAGGTAGAGATTCAAGCTCTCTTGATTGGTTTAAGGTTGCTTAGGAGACTGGATTTTCATGTTTTAATTGTGGAGGAGAATTCTTTCACAATTATCTCTTGGACAAGTGAAGGGGTTGAGGGTAGTTAGAGAGGCTGCTATACTATAAGGGAGATTTTGGACATTGCTAGACATGTATGGGCCTCTTTCTCTTGGATTCATAGGTCTGCTACTGGAGAGGCAGATTATTTAGCGAAAAGAGGGTCTTCGACTTTGAAATCCTTATGGAGCACTTTTATCCTCCATAAAGAGAGTTTCTGGCTTTGATGCTTTGTTTGTTATTTTTCCGTTTCTTGATTTTTTTTTTTTAAATTGCCTTTAAAAAAAAAAAAAAAAAAAATGGACTTTCTGTCTGCCCTCTTGTATTTTTGCTCTCTTTTTTAATATGTTGTTTATAAAAAAACAAAAAAAATATTTCAAGCCAGTTAATAGATTCTAATTAAGTGGAGTTTATAATTATTGGCACTATTCTAAATTGAACTGGAGTGAAATTTATGAACTCTTTATTTTTATTTTTATTTTTATTGTCATGATAGATTATCTTTTGAATTTTAAATATATCTAAACATTTTATTTAATTTATGATAAGAATTTTACTTAGAATATAGAAGTTCGTTTAAAAATCATTCAACAATTGGGAACAATGTCATGTTTGCATTATGCAATTTCTCATGGATTTTTGAGGAGATTTCAATTTTAAAATGGGCTGCAATTCCTTGGCTAATGACATCTCACGACAAAATTTAGTTAGTGAGAAGACTGCATATCTTTGTGGAGTGGGACCAGTGGGTACATGTATAGCTTGAATTTTAGCGCTATTGTGTTCATATATGTACCTATCTGTATGTATCTATATATTTGTGTATATTTAGATTTTTTTTGTGTGTGTGTGTGTGCGTGTGTGTGTGTGTACATGCTGATATTTAGAAAGAAAGCCTTGTTTCCACTAGTGATTTTGCTACTTCCACAACTTTTGTCTTTTGGGTTCTAGACCTTGTGTATATTGAGACTAAGTATAATTAGTGGAAGATTCAAAACCTTTAGTCAAATAATGGTTATTTAAATTTTATCCATTATTAGTTCCATGAAATTAGAAAATTAAAGGGGTTTTAGTAAAGTTGATGGAGAGTTCCTCTCATAATTGGTTTTAAAAATGCCTTTGACGCCATTCATTTTGGATATAAGCTCATTTTTCATAGAGATGGTATTGAGTTGTAGATATGATGTGTTCTTATTCAAATCATAGTATTAAACAGTATCTGAAATGATGAAACTCGAGCATCTTTAGTGCTTGCAATTTCTTTCCCTGTGCGCATTTTTCATTAAAGCGGGCATTTGCATTAGCTTTTGCTAAAATCACTTTTGGAGAACTATTTCTTCATATATTTTTTTGAAATTATGTTCAAACAATGTCTTCGCATTTCAATTTTTTCATACTAAAAGTGATTGTGGAGACATCAGTGGCATCTATTTCAAATCGACTAGTTGGAATTTTTCTTGCTATGTGTTTTGCTTTGCATTTAACTTTCTTTTTTGTTTGTCTTACACAGAAGTTCATCCTTGGTGGGAGGTTGATATTTGGACCAGATGCTAGGTCACTGCTTGTCACCTTGTTGCTGATCATTGTTCCAGTTATTGTCTTTTGTGTATTTGTTGCGAGGCATCTTCGCCATGAATTTTCATCCTATAATGCAGGATATGCAATTCTGGTGGTAGCAATTGTCTTTACTATCCAAGTCAGTCTTCTAATTCTCTTATTCACTTGACAGTTGACATGTATGTAATTATTATATGAACTCTTTATAGCTTCATGCACTTGATTATGTCCACATGTGGGGACCAGATTTTTATGTGGTTGTTAGCCTGCACTTGGTTGGGCATACGGTAATTATTATATGAACTCTTTATAGCTTCATGCACTCGATTATGTCCACATGTGGGGACCTGATTTTTATGTGGTTGTTAGCCTGCACTTGGTTAGGCATACGGTTTGCATTCCTATGTGAATACTGAGGCAGAGAGACTTCATGCTAATTTCCAATACTGGGACCCACAAAAAGGGAAAAAATCCCAATATTGGGGACTTGCCCCCCAATCTGGTTCTGTTATGTTTATAGATATCCCTTCTTCTAATTTTTTGAAGGATTATCTTTCATCTGATCTCAAGACCAAAGTATGGGTTCTCGAGCACTCTAGGCAGATGCATGGGTCGTGTGTTGTGGTGCCAGGTTCATTAAAAGTTGGGCCCACTTAAGAGATTGTGATGGTGAAAAATCATCATGGTTGAAATATCTGATCAGAATTCTCAGGCATTTATTTCAATAAATTTTCCTCTTGATAGAATAATATAATGAAATTTAATGGTCCACATCTTGGTGGGATCATCCTTTTTGTTTTACAAACTGATATGCTTGAAATGGGTGCTTGTAGTAGTACTCGGGTTTGCAATCCAACTCCACCTTTACCCCCTTACTATTCTCTGTTTTGCAATTTAATTTCTGTCTTCCCATTCTGTCTGGTTAACTAATATCTTTTGGATTATTTGTTCCACTACATTGTTCTCTTTTTACTGATCTTCTATGGTGTGGTTTATTCAAATCCCTTGATTGATTTTGATAGGCGTTGGTGCTTCTTCTTCTTACTTCGACCCGGGACCCAGGTATTGTTCCACGCAATTCACATCCACCAGAGGAAGAGTTCCGTTATGACTCTTCAATGTCAGCTGAGGCTGGGGGTAGACAAACACCAGGTTTACAGTTCCCTCGAACGAAAGAAGTTATGGTCAATGGCATTACTGTGAGGGTGAAGTATTGTGACACGTGCATGCTGTATCGCCCTCCTCGTTGCTCACATTGCTCCATTTGCGACAATTGTGTGGAGCGTTTTGATCACCATTGCCCTTGGGTGGGCCAATGCATTGGACTGGTATGCTGTTCAGCATGCGACTTAACTTCTGGTCTCTGTAATTTGTATATCTTCCTTTCATATCGTCCTGAGCTGTTTTATTGTTTGCTTCCATTTGGGAAACAGAATATTATAAATCTAACTGCCCGTTATTCATGTGCAGCGCAACTACCGTTATTTCTTTTTGTTTGTTTCTTCTTCAACGCTTCTTTGCATGTACGTGTTTGCCATGTCTGCTTTCTACATTAAGGTTCTGATGGATGATCATCACGGGACCGTTTGGAAGGCTATGAAAGAATCTCCTGCATCTGTGGTACTAATGGCCTATTGTTTTATTACTTTGTGGTTTGTTGGTGGGCTCACTGGTTTCCACTCATACCTCATAGGCACAAACCAGGTAAGCTAACTTCTCTTGTTTTTAGCTATAGAATATCAGATATGCTGTGGTTGATTTAGGGTCCGAGCTACCTCAACTTTTAAGAGTAACTGTCAATACTTTGCACTATAAAAACCTATTAAAAAAAACTCACCTTTTTGCTTTTAAAAATAAAAATAAGTAGCGATAGCTTATTCAAACAGACCCTTAGTTATTGCAAATTGCAATTAGCTTATTATACCCCAGTTTTGTGAAAGAAAAATATATGGTAGAACCAGTGTAACCAGTGTTTCAAAAAAAGCTATTAGTTTGTTGCGTACAAGGCCCCCTCCAGCCCATTTTTCATTTTTTTCTTCTATTTTCCTACCATTAGCCTTTATTTTCTCTCTTTTTTTTTTCTTCTTTCACCCTAGATCTACTACTTTAAAGTATAGATTTGAAGCCAAAACTTAGATCTAAGGCACACCTCTGAATCTCTCAAGGTAATTTTCAAAATTTACTCTTTTTTTTTTTTAATTTTTTTTTTTTAATATTTATTTATTTTTCTTCATTTAGGTTAGATCTATGATGTCTAACTCTACATGTGTAGCGTTCAAGGTTGGACATCACAGATCTAGAGTTAGACGTTCATTTAAATTTCTTTTAAATTTTAGACACCTAGAATTAGATTTGGACGATATTTTCCTTTCACATTAATAAATACTAATTAAGTATATATATTTCTATTTTGTAAGTTCGATTAAGTTTACTTACTAAATATAATTGACATTTAGGGTCATGTTCCCCTTACACCCTATTTTAACACCTATGTTTACACCTCGTTTTCAAAATACTGTCTATAATAAATATTTTGACGAACTAACTGTTGGATTCAATACCTTCTTATGCATGTCATGTATACCAAAAATCATGGTGATCCAACAGTTAAATTTTAAGAAATATCATTATAAAAAAAATGTGATGTTTGTAATTAATAAAAAATAAATAGTTCTTCACAATGATATTTTTCAAAAACTAACCGTTGGATTACTGATTTTTTTCATACATGACAAACATAAGATAAGTATCTAATCTAACCGTTGGTTTTTCAAAATATTCGACATACAGTGGTATTTTGAAAACGAAGTGTAAACATAGGTGTCAAAATAAGGGTGTAAGGGGAACGTAACCCTTACATAATTAGTTAATTATATTAGTAAATAAGTAATTATAATTATTATATATTAGTAAATAAGTAATTGTAATTATTATACTTTTATAGTTGTAAATTAAGTAATTAAGTTTCATATCTGTTTTTCTGTTTTTATATTCATTTTATTTTTTGGGGTTGATGCTCTAGTTTGTTATGTATTTAGTCATTTATTATTATTAGTAAATACTAAATAAGTAATTATACTATTGTTGTTATAATCTATTTAAGTAATTAAGTTTACTATGTGCTTTTCTGTTTATTTATTATTTTTTTGGGGTTTCATACATTTATTTACTAATTACATATGGGGTAACATTCCCTAACCTTTTTTTTTTTACCATTATTTCTACCATCTATTTTCAGAACACTAATGTGGGTCGAATATTTTGATAAACCGGCCATTGGATTGGATACTCTTCTTATACAAGTCATATATGCCAAAAATCACATTGATCCAACGGTCAGATTTTAAAAAATCTCACATTAAAAAACTGTGATATTTCTAATTATAATAATTTTTTACAATGACATTTTTCAAAAACCAACTGTTGGATCACTGTGATTTTTGGCATATGTAATATATATAAGCATATTATTTAATCCAACGGTCGGTTTCTCAAAATATTCCGCTCACATTGGTGTTTTGAAAACGGATGGTAGAAATAATGGTAAAAAGAATGGTTAGGGGAACCTGTCCCTTACATATGAAGTATAAATAACCAAACATTATTAATAGTTTGCTCAAATTACTTTTATGAGCATGTTTATTGAATATATTTACATTTGAAGTAGATGAAAGAAAAGAGCTATTGTTGCAGAAAAGATAGATTAAAAAAAAAAATGAGATCCTTCGACTTATCGACTTTAATTAAAAAGGTTACTAGGTCAAATAAAATTGACTAGAACATTAAAAAAAATAAATAAATAAATTTAATATATCGGATTTTGGGGTAAAAACATGCGTTTTATTGAATTTTGGGTATGTTGTGAGACTTGCAAATAAATTTATGGTTGTAATCTCCATGACCCATTCCATAACACTGTTACACCTGTTTCTTGTTACATTGTGACCGTGATATAAAAACAATGGGTAAAAGGGCGATCTAAGTCCTAGATTAACAGTTTTTTCAGATGACCTGTCACTATGGATTTTGGATCCATGAGCCACCTGATGGTTGGGCGTATTAACTTTGATTATGAAAACACACTGTTTGAGTGCTCCAAATTGATGAGTTCCTGGCCATACATATGGTACAGGAATACTTGCAGACATTCCTACGACCTCATACTTTCTAACCGTTATCAATCTTTTCTTTCCTGGAAATGAAGCTTTTGAGCTTTGGTTTTCTTCCTAATTAATACGCTAATACATGCTTTTCAGACTACCTATGAAAATTTCCGGTATAGAGCTGACAGCAGGATCAATGTTTACAACCGGGGTTGTTTGAATAACTATCTCGAAGTATTTTGCACAAAGGTAAAGCCCTCAAGGAACAAGTTTCGGGCTTTTGTTCAAGAGGAGGTACAGAGGCCGCCTTTGCCCAGCATGCGGGAAGCAGAAGTTGAGGATTATGGTGAATCGGATCCACGTGCAAAGGTTGAAGACGACCTAGATATAGGTGAAGATCTATTGAAGATCTCCCAACGTCGTAATATTGAAGAAATTGATGAGGATATACGCAGCAGGGGGAGCAATGGACCTCACCATAATTCCTCAGAGGCCGAATCTGTTTTGGGTTCAGATCATCGAGCTCCCACCATCCGGTCAGACCGGCACTCTAGTTGGGGAAGGAGAAGTGGGAGTTGGGAAATTGCACCAGAGGTCCTTGCCATGCACTCGTCGGTCACTGAAAGCAGAAGCTACGGTACTCCAAAGGATGCACACCAGTGACAGGTTAGTTAAGCATTTTGATCTTTAGTGTGGCATCTACACGGATGATGCTCGAATACTTTCAATATTCTTGGTTTGGAAGGTAAGTTGCCGTTGATTAGAAAATTACATTTATGCCACGGGGAGTCAAA
>JAESVK010000769.1:77344-96199 GCA_017140935.1 Hamamelis virginiana
ACTTTTCATGCGCCTCTTGTAGAATGTCATATTATCTTTCTTTTCTATTCCGTCTCTCAAGACATCTGGAAGATTATTAGAAGCTCCATTGTCACCAGCTCAGTTAAGCTCTCGAAAATTAAAAGCTTCGGACAGATAACTTTAAAGGTAGGTAGCCCTTATGGCCTTGTATGACTTTATTGCACAAGGATTGGGTTATTATTTATTTATAATTCCTTCTCAAAGGCATGTTTTAAAAGATACTTCAGGATATATTTTGTTTTGGAGGAAATTGATAATGTTCGGCGGTGGTTAATTATTTGCTTCCCTTATAATCTCCACCTATTAATTAAATCTTTATATTATATCCTTTTCGGTTTAAACTTATATTTGCTTAGTATTGAATCTTATATGTGTTTCATCTTAACATCATATCTTGAAGGCATGTGTCCAGTTCGTGGATCTAAATAAATGGAATATGATTGCATTTGAGGATCAATCTGGGAAAGTCTAGAAGTTGTGTTTAGACAAGAATTCCAAGTATTCAAATGGGACAAAGAGAGTGATGCTAAGACATGGTAGAGTGGCTCTTTTACAGGTAAAGGAGCGAATAAGTCAATTGCAATTAGTATTGTTCAATCATCCAAAACAGCGGGCTTCCACGGAGATTGGTGTCGATTATGACGAATTAAACAATGATTTTCAAATCGAATTTTTGGCTTTTTTACAGGTAAAGGAACAAATAAGTCAATTGCAATTAGTATTGTTCAATCGTCCAAAATGGCGGGCTTCCACGCGGGGTTTGCTTTAAACTTATATTTTGTCAGTATTAAATCTTATATGTGTTTCTCCTTAACAGCATATCCCGAAAATATTTGTCCAGTTCATGTGACTGAATAAATGGAATATGATTGCAGTTGAAGATCAATCTACAAAAGTCTAGAACATGACTATTAACTATTTGTACTTCATTATGTTGAACATACTCTGAGAATATTTTCAATCCAACTGGTCCTAATAAAATCTACTTCTATAATATCAATTTCTAGAATCCACAAGCATGAGCTACCAGCTTACCGTACACACACATATATATATTTCTTTATCGTTGTGAAATAATATTTCTTATCAAGGATTGTTGATATTTTTGTAGGAGTTCCATACAGAAGGCACTCCAGCAGTCCAGCTTTACAAAATTGCAACAGTTAGATCAGGTTTGAATCCCAAATGCTAATCTAACTATTCAGCTAATATAGTTAAATCATGTATGAGCATACCCGCTCACTTGAGTAATCTCATCTTTGTCATTTCCCAGAAAGGCATCAATGCTGGGGAATCTTCAGACTGATTTCGTTGCCCTGAAGTGCTGGTTTTGATGCTGCTAATGCCTCATGCCAGATGATATCTGCGAAGCATAGATGTCGGGTGATACTTCGATCATGTCAACAGACAAAATGTTGCTTTAAAATCTCTTCGAAACTTGATTTGAAACTGTAAGCAAGAAGATCCAAAACTGTTTTGAAGCTGTAGATTCATTCAGTTATTTTAGACTTAATTCACTAGGAATTTTGTTATCGGTCTTCAGCTGTTTAGCACAAAACAATCACTTGAAACACAAGGAATACTTGCTGGAAATTCCAAACAGCAAGGTTTTCTAAATGCGGATTTAATTATCTAAATAACCAAATTTCTACTTTTGCAGGATATAGCCAGTCCTCATATCATTTTGGAATCAATTCGTGGATGATCATTCTCGGGAAATATATGCAAAGAAAGAAAGTAACCCTATCTTGATGGCATTTCATGTTGTTGTCAGGAATTACAATGGTAAAAACTCACACTAACAGTATCCATCTAATTGTACTCATTATATTCCATATGCATTGTCCAGGTATGTCCATAACTACAAGAGCAAATACATCAATAGCAATTTCTCCAGAGTATCCATCAGCAGACCACCTCAGGAAATGGTACAACTAAAAGCAAATAAACCTAACAAATATTTTCCATGTCATTTATTGCCTCTACTTACTCTTCCATAAACCACATAGGTTCAATGCAAATAAAGAAAAGATCAAAGCTAGCATAAACCCAGAGCACTATTACTCATCAAACAACACAGGAGTTGAGCTTCATCCCGAAACAAGCATCACTGTCAAGGAAGCCCAAGAAATGCTAGAAAATGTACGTGCCATACATACAATCCTTACCTTTTATTATTTTTGTTTCTCTATGATTTTATTTCTAACAAAAAACCTACCCACAGACAACATTTTGGACAAGGGAAAAAATTCAACTCATCAACTACAGCCAGAAGTTTTGCTACATCTCTTGCAGCAACTGTTACAAGACCACGGCCTCAAACAAAGGCAGCATTTACCATTGCAACTTTTGTAGAAATGAAAATGTAGTTGCAACTCCAAGGTAAAAAAAAAAATTAACTTCAATTCAACCCAATTCAGTGTCACAAAAAATTTAACTCATCCTATGATTGCCAGGTTTATTCTAGAAGTTCAATTATATGACAGTACGGACACAATTAATGCAAAACTGTTTGGAGAAATGGCAGAAGATTATATTGGTTGCACTGCAGAAAAAATCTATGAAGCAGCTGGATAGGTGATGCATAAATTATATTTAACTTTGATTATAACACAAAGTTTATTATTAAAATCACATTAATTAGAGTTACTGAAGGGCTAAAGTGGCACCAGAAATCAGGATTTAACTGAGTATATATAAATGGACACGTTGTATTTAAGAAATTGCCAATCGCAGCAAGATTGAGAGAGGAGATGAAACCCATCTTGGAGAATTAGGATCAAATATGATGATATCAAAGATATGTCGATGCCCCATGTTGCAAATGGCCATGACGAAGATATGGTAGTGAGTGGCATCGAGGGTTGATGTTTTCCACTTGCAAACACTTGACACTTGTGACACTTCTTAACATGCAGATGCCAATCTCTCTCCATGGTTGACCAATAATATCCTAATCTCATGATCTTTTTGGCTAGCATGTATCCATTCATATGCGGAGCCCCAGCCCCTTCATGCACTTCCAACACTATCCTTTCAGCTTCTTGTTCATTGACGCACAACAGATGCACTCCATCGTGTGATCTCCGGTACAGCTTCCCCCCACACAGAATATACTGGCTGGCTAACCTCCTTATGGTCTTTCTATCTATGGATGACGCCTCTTTCGGATAATCTCCTTTTTCTACAAACTGTTGGATGTCATAGTACCACGACTTTCCATCATTTGGCTCTCCTTCTTGGATGATACAACAGTAGGCTGGTTCTTCCCGTGACTCGATAATGAGAGGAGTTACACCTTCATCTTTGGGGATATCTACCATGGATGCTAGAGTGGCTAAGGCATCTGCGAACTTATTCTTTAACCTATACAGGTAAAAGAAGTCAATCCGACGAAATTCTTTTACCAAGGTCTCTAAGTATTCATGGTAAGGTAATAACTTCTTATCACGAGTCTTCCATTCTTCTCTAGTTTGACAGATAATCAAGGCTGAATCCCCGTATACCTCTAGTTCTTCCACACCCAATTCTAAGGCAGCTTCTAATGCTAGGATACAGGCTTCATATTCAGCTATATTATTAGTGGCATCGAAGGATAACCTAACAGACAATGGTATCAGATTATCCTCCGGTGTAACTAACAACGCACCTATTCCACATCCTCTCTTATTATACGCCCCATCAAAAATTGCCTTCCAAGGCTCTTTACTCACTTCAAGAATCTCTTCACCGGGGAAATCATACTCATATTGTCTTTCTGCCACCGCTCTCCCTTTTATTGACTTTTGCACTACATATTGAATGTCGAACTCTGATAACAGAAATAACCAATGGGCTGTCCTATAGGTTAATACTGGCTTCTCCAATAAGTACTTTAGGGGGTCCATGCGATTAATGAGTTGCACTTGAAAAGATAGCATATAATGGCGGAGCTTTTGGGTAACCACACTAATGCCACACATGTCTTCTCTAATGCGTCGTACTTAACCCCGTAGTCAGTCATCTTCTTACTCAAATAGTACACCGCATTCTCCTTTCGAGATTCTGGTTGATAACTGAGCCAACATAGCCCCCATCGCAGTTTCAATAAGTGCTAAATAAAGTAGCAAAGGCTCACCTTGCCGCGGAGGAACTAATATTGGTGGGTTGCTCATGTATCTCTTAATGGTTTCAAAGGCTTCTTGGAATGTGTCATTCCATTTCGTGGGCACATTCTTCTTAAGAAGCTTGAAGATGGGCTCACAAATCATGGTCAGTTGTGCTATGAATCGACTAATAAACTGAACTTTGCCTAAGAATTCTCGAATCTCTTTTTCTGTTTTTGGCGGTTGCATCTCCGTGATGGCTTTAATCTTTCCTGGGTGACTTCTATTCCTTTTTGTGTGATCATAAACCCCAGCAACTTCCCCGCAGTTACTCCAAAGGCGCACTTTTGAGGATTCAATCTCAGGTTATATTGCTTAATTCTTTGAAGGACTTGCCTAGAGCCTCAAAATGGCCTTCTCGATTCTTAGACTTCACGATCATATCATCCACATACACCTCCACTTCCTTATAAATCATATCATGTAATAAGGTGGTTGCCATTATCTGATAGGTAGAACCGGCGTTCTTTAGGCCGAAGGGCATAACTCGATAACAGAAGGTCCCCCATTGAGTGATGAAGGAAGTTTTCTCCATATCTAGAGGGGCCATCTTTATCTGATTATAACCCGAGAACCCATCCATGAAGGATAACAGAGCATGACCGGCAGTACTATCTACCAGGATATCTATGTGTGGCAACGGAAAATCATCTTTAGGGCACGCCTTGTTCAAATTCCGGAAGTCTACGCACATTCTAACCTTCCTATCTTTCTTAGGCACTGACACAATGTTGGCTAACCATTCGGGGTATTCCACTACTTGGAGAAATCCAGCATTCATTTGCTTCACTACTTCATCCTTGATTTTCAGTGCCCACTCCGGCTTCATTCTTCTCAACTTCTGCTTAACTGGCTTAACCCCCGAATTAGTGGGAATAAAGTGATGCACTATGTCGGTGTCTATTCCTGGCATATTCCTGTATGACCACGCAAAAACCTCTATGTTCTCTTTCAACAATCCTACCAATTTTTCTTGTTCTTGTGGCGACAAAGTTGCCCTAATGTTAATAATCTTAGGCGATTCATCGGATCCTAAATTAATTGATATTAATTCATCCACATTAGGTCGAGCATGTTCCATTTCCTTTCATTGTTCAAACTCATGAGGAACATCCTCTCTAGGATCTATATTCATGCCATATATACCCATAGAAGACAGAATGAACAAGTTGCAAATGCAAATAATGAAGAAAAATGAATAATTTTATTAATCATGAAGAGATGATGTAATACGAGCTAAACTATCATTCGCCTCCTAACAGAGGAGGGATGATTTTATTGAAAAGGAAAATCAAAAGCACTATTCTACAATCCTATGGAAAGAAAGCATAGAAATCCTATAAGCTATCATCTAATGGGAGCGATTCTTCCTCGATTGAGTCTTCAACTTGAGGCTCATACTCAAGGCTCCAATTGGTCAATGGAATGGTGGTATCTTCAATGAGGTGGATAGGATCAGGTTCATGAACTTGTTCTTCGATGCAGGCGATCTCTTTGAACATAGCCCCTATGGCGAATTCATCGATATGGTCGACCCAGTCAAACTTTGTATGCTCTTCGGCCATGATTGTAGTTAGAGAGAGAGGTAGTGGAGTGTTGAAGAAGATTTCAAACCCAGGAACTCTAGCGTTTTGATCTTCAAGGTAAATAGGCTAAGGGAATCCACAATAAGGGAAATCATCTCCTTCTTTGACAAAAGCCCCATTCAAAGTGGGCCGGTAAGGTTTCAGGGTGAGGTTAGGAACCCGTCCTTTTTCTTTGGCCAACTGTCTTTCCCTTCTTTTCTGTGCCATCTCTTTTTTGTCGACTTCAGTACTTTGATAAATCAATCCAAAAGGATAAACTGCTCAGGGATATTCGATGGGACCAAGCGTGCCTTGATGACGATGACCTAAGCCCATCCTAGAAAGAAGCCCATATCTTTCATGATCTGACCCACTTGCATATTCCCATATGGACTGCAGTCTAGCACCATTTTCTTTTTACATCGTGGCTCAACCTCTACACATTGTATGTACTCAAAGCCTATCAACGGTACCTCTTCAATCTCAGGCTTGATTTCACAGATAGGTACACGAGCAGGAGTGATCTCAGAATCTCCCTTCAATGTTACTACTGAGCCTTTGTAGGGGAACCTAACTTTTTGATGGAGGGAAGAAGGCACAGCCCCAATTGGATGGATCCATGGTTTACCAAGTAACAGGTTAAAATAAGCAAGCACATCTAGTACTTGGAAATCGACTTGGAATTCTACCGGTCCAATGACTAGAGGTAAGGTAACCATGCCAATCACTTCTCTTCGAGTGTTGTCGTACGCACTCACAGTTTGCCCTGACAATTGAATTCTGAAGGTTCGATGCCCAAGGAAGTGGCAGTGCTGAGACGACACACATTCAGAGCTGACCCATTATCTATCAATACAGTAGGAATTCTTTTGCCCATAGTATCCACCGTGACATACAAAGCTTGCAAATGATGAGGTCCCTTCTTCGGAAGGTCTGACTCTGTGAAGGATATCGACTGCCCATGTTGGACTGGATTGACCAAACCAACTAAATCTTTGGGTGAAATGTCGATGGGAATCTTCACTTGGCTAAATAGTCTGAGCATGGTCTGCCTATGTTTTTGTGAAGCCATTAAAAGCCCCCAGATGGTGATATTAGCTTGAGTTCGCTTGAGCTGTTTCAATACCTCATCCTCTTCTTCTTGAACTTCAATGCATTGGGGTCTCTTTAACTCTCTTAAGGGATTATCGGATTCCAAGTGAGTGGACTTGAAATTACGACCTCCCATAGTGACATGGTTAACATCTTCCTCAGCGCTGGCCCAAATATCACCTATCTCTTCGGGTGTATTCATTAAATCTTCCCATTCTATGATATCAACCTCATTTTCTAACCCGTCATCTACAGTAGACTCGGCAGAAGCCAATCTTGACCTGAAACATTGGGTGATCTATGATTGTCTTGGATAAATGGCTAAGTAACGAACTTCCCCGTGCATATCGGTGGTCCTGGCGGTCATGCGGGTTTTATTCTCAAAATGCTTCTTGAGGATAACCTGGCTGGCTTCCTCGGAAAAAATGAGATTTGGATCTTCGGGTTCATCATGAGCCAGAGAAACATTCTCTTTAGGCAGATCAGGGATGTCATCCCAACCAGTAGGGATAATGGGCTCTTCAACAATGGGCTTCTCTACCCTTGGATAAAGGACACAGAAATCGAACTTTCCGCTTGGTTCACCCAACAGGCCTACTTCAGGGTCTCCAACCTCATATCTCTTTCGCAACTCCTGCTGGCTGGTCCCAATCTTGGAAAAGGCTTTCTCGGAACTTGGCTTGAATGAGGCAATGGGATTAAAGGTTCGACAGGGATGGGACATCTCGACTGTGGTGATAAGGGATGAAGGGTGAGGATAAATGGGCTTACAGTGGCTATAAGGGTCGAAATGGATAACATTGATATTGGCTGGTGGTGGAACTGTATGGGTAGGAAGTGGATTTTGGGTGACATTGGGTTGAGAAGGTAGAAAAATGGTTTTGTTATCTATGAGGTCTTGAACTTCATGACGAAGGCGAATGCAACGGTTGGTAACATGGCCTTTGGATTAATGGAGTTGGCTGTATTCATTTTCATTGTAGTTCTTGGGTAATGGATTAGGTGTAGGTCTGGGCTCTAAAGGTTGGAGCAAGCTGTGAACCAGCCAACCTGATCGGGAGGCCTCTCGTTCACTTTGGGGGTGTTTTCTTGGGTGGATTGTGGATAATGTTTATCCGTCTCGATTTATCCTTCTCTATTATCCACATTTATCCTTCTCTATTATCCACTCAAGATTGGGTTTTCGAAAAGGGATGAGAGTTTATAAAAAACTAGGAGTCGCCACCTTATTTTTAGGGAACAAGGAAACCACAAAAAAAAAAGAGTTTTATTTTCAATAAAACACTGACCCCATATTTTGGAAAAGCATGCTCTTTGAATCAAAGTTGGATTCGGGGGCTAGGTTACGAAGTGGGAAGGTTCCAAGGAACTCCTTGTAGGCATCCACCTCGCCCTAATTAAACGTCTCCTAATTACTATTGGGCTTTATCAAAATCTTTTCAAAACAATGCTATTTATCTAATCAACCACAAAATATGAATAATAATATATAATAATAATAATATATAATACAAAAAGTATACACAATCTTAAGGATCTTAGGAGACTAGAAGTCAACCTAAGATTGGACTTGCGCCCTATTGACTGCCTACGTACCTTATCAATTGCTTGACAAAGATCAAAGTCCACATAGTTCGATTACTCTAGGACTCTCCTATTGTAATAAACCACATAATTGTAGAGATTCTATCTTATCATGGACTCTAGTTTCGAGAGTTTGAGTTTAATCAAAACATTTGTTATGAGAGATGGAATTTCATTCCATTTTGAATTCTTTCAAAATCACTTTTTAGACTTGTTCTCGAAGTAGATTCCTAGGTAAAATAGAACTCTATTCTTATTGTAATTCTTACAACAAAGAAGAGTCCTAAGTGGGGTCAAGTGACCCCCCTAATCCTAGGGTTTCTAGCTAATCTTAGGTTAGTCTAAATACCTAAAACACTAAAATATGCATGCTGGAAAATTTTGGAAAATAGGTAAAAAATGCAACCAAGTATGTGAACAATGCATGAAAATGTCCTAAATGCAATCTAGGTTAGCTATGGGAACCTAGGCATGTTTCTAAGTTAGTTTGGACCTTAAAAAATGAGTTTTAGTGCACTTTTAGGTCACTTTAAACCCATGGACAGATTTATATGCAACCAAAGAGTGGTTTAAAACCCAAAAAATAAAAGAACAAAATAAAATGTAAATGACCTAATATGCAACCTAGTATGATATGCTAATTTATCCCATACAATATGCTTGAAAACAACACTTTATTCATAGGAAATAAACACAAGGGTAGAGTCTTACCTTTTGCATGCTCCCTTGAACATAATTGATATTTTTAAGCACACTTTAAGAGATGAAAATAAACTAACCAACCTAATATGAACAATACAAATCCATCCTAAAAATACTAGCATGTGATTATTTTGCATAAACTAACCTAACATGATTACTAACCTAAAAGACTTAAACATGCATGAACCTAATCCTAAATATCCAATCCTAATATAGTATGACTAAAGAAGAATGGAAGAAGAGAAACATGCATACATATTATAAAAATAATTCCTAAAGAAACAATAAACTAGCCTATCATGCATACTAAAGAAATATGGAACCTAAACTATGCATGCTAACAATGACTATATCCTATGCATGTATACTAACAATGAACTAAATCCTATGCATACTAAGAAAATAAAAACCTAACCTAGCATAATTAAAAAAGAAGAAGAAGAAGAAGAAGAAGAAGAAGAAAAAACAAAACTTTAAACTACAAGCTACTAACCTCTTTCTTTGCCTCCTTCCCTCTTGCTCCAACCCTTCTATTCAAGCTCCAAGGACTCCAAAGAACTCAAGGACTTTAAAACTTAAGCTAGAGTGCTATGGGGGAAGCTTGTGCAATTGCTCAAGTGATTGTATCACAATCATGCCTTCAAACTATGGTATTACTATGCTCTATTATATAAATAGTTGCGTAATAATATTCTGTTTTGTATAAATTCTGTATAACTGGATTAAATTCTCTTTTATAAGAAAATTGTGCAGATTATATAAATGCAAAGCCGTCACTCATGAAGTTTAGATTATCGTCACCAGTGATAGAAGTTTCATAAAAGTTCAGCGATAGGCGATGAAGTGCGAAAGGCTGCAGAAGAATTTCTGCATTTTCCAAGCAAGAGCCAACATGACTATCGATAGCCAAGTGTCGCTATCGATAGACATGAGGCGGCTGTGGGCTGTTTTAGATATTTTGAGATATTTCAAGGGCGTTTCGGTCATTTGTAATTTCAGTCTATATATAGAAGTGTATATGTGACTTAAAGGGGGTTCAAGACTTCTGCTCTGAATCATTACTCTGTCAATTTTAATAGACTTCATCATACAGTTCAATTCTGCTTTTTATTCTATAATTTACTTTTCTGCAATTTTTCCTTTAATGCATGGCTCAATTCTCATTTGAGAATTGTTCTTTACTTATTTAGTCTTTAATTTCTGCAATTTAATTTCTGTAATTTTCCTTTTATTACATGACTCAATTCTCACTTGAGAATTGTTCTTTACTTTTACTGTCATTTTCTTTATTTATTTAAGCCATTTTTCTTTATTTATTTACTTTTCCATCCAGTGACTCCATAGAGCTTGTCATGGATAAAGGATATTCTCCTCCATTAATGTGTAGCTAATACTCCAAGCATGGGTGAGAATGAAGTTGGATTCTTTATGTATTTCTAGCTTATAAACATCCCTTTATTTGTATTATGTGATTGCATAGTTGTGAAGATTTACCACACACTATTGCTAAATATAATATAATATAATTGTACATCTGTGATTGCAATTATATATTTATGCAATGGTACTTATTGGGATGAATAACAAACTAGCATGTTTTAGCCCCAATTAAGGTGGATAGTGATATTCCATTCCTTTTCAAGGATAAACCTGCCGGTTCTGTTATTCATCATCTTTTTGGGGATTCCTTCTTGTAGTTGGATGAACCACTATACATAATTACTATATCGTGGATTTTATAACTAAATTTCATATTTGATATTCAATGGACTTCTCACCCAAGTTCCGCTCATTCCACTAATTAATCGCGTTTTAATCAGCTTTGTGAAAATCGGTATTTCCGCTTCAACCCAATTGAAGCTCTTTTCACCACCAAATTAATTTGACACTATTCTTTCACTTTAATTAAATCTAATAGTTTCTCATTTTAAATCTACATATTTCCCAGTGGTTCGACACCCGTGCTCATCAATCGCAATTGAATTGAGATTAACAAACACGCGGTTTTATAAATATATTAATCTTGATCATTAACAAGGAATAATCTCCCTTGTTCCCAGACGATCATCAAGCCTCTACTCTCCAAGCTAGCTCTCTAAAGCTTATTTTGTGTGTTAAAATTGATTTCAGGGCCTTCTATTTATAGGGAGGCCTGAGTTTGATCAATGGCTGAGTTTAAATCTCTTAGGAATGATCCAAGGGCTCAAAACCAGTCTTCCAATGTGTTTGAACTCATCCCAAAGTCCCCATGACCGAACTGGACACATGGCAGGGCTTGAAAGAGTCCTGGCAGGAAAAAAACTCTAGAGTTTAACAAAATAGGCTGAAAAAATCGACAACCATCCACCTTGGGACGGTTGGCCGTCCTTCATGGACGGTTGGCCGTCCCTTGGTGGACGGTCATCCATCCCTCATGCCATTTTTGGCCTATGTGGGCCTAACTCAGCCCGTTTTGACCCAGTTTCGGCTTTTTTTGGCTTTTCAGGCCCGTTTTAAGTCCAAATTTGACGATTCAAGCGCCGAAACGATCATGATGCGATTCTCCATGTTTTAAGAAGTGTTTGAAGTAAAAATGCATTGACCAAGGTCAAAGGTTTAGGGAAAAGTCGACGGATTAGCTGTTTAGGGCCAGCCGAGCCCAAATTAGGGTTTTGAAATCTGCTAACCGATTGCTTTTGAAATCATTTCTTCTTCTCGAAACAAGTTTTAAAATGTTTTAGGAAAGTGTTTTCAAGCCTTTGAAGGCTTTGGTTTTGTAAAAATATTGAATCCCGGTCGCTTCCGGTCGAAACCCTAATCTGGGCTTGAAAGGGCCTTTTGGGCCTCAAGAGCCAAACATGAGCCAGAAGGTTCAACAGACCTTGCCACTGATCAATTTAGCTACCAAACACACTTCAAATATCTATGCCAAAGCCTCGAGACCATTCGAGACAAGATCGACAGTCATTCAGGGCTTTTGTGATTCAAAAGACAGTATTGCCCTTCAGTCACAAAAGGTCTTATTTTCTGTCAAGCCTGGCTCAGAATGCCATGGAATTTTGCAGGGATGTTTCTAGACTCTCTAAAAATCTAATGCAAAAAGAACCGACTCAATCTGACCTAAAAACCTACATGAGATAATGACCTCTATCTCATTACCCACAAGGGTAAAACTGGGAACTTAGGGTTTTGACACCCTATTTCATTTCTAAACACAGGCAACCAGTCATGACCATACTCATGGTCAAAAATGGATGTCTACACAAGCCTCGAGCTTTTAATTTCTCGAAGACTTTTTCCAACGGTATATAAAGCTCGGTAAATTTTCTAAATGGTTTATTTCCCAAGGAAAAGGGTTGGGTAAATGAAGCAGGCTGAGTTATGGCATTGACTTCGGTAGCCTTCCCATTGATGACAAGTCGGCAGTTCTTGTAGGGTTCATCGGTTCTGAGGGCTCCATCAGCTAAAGCGTCCCTCCACTTGCGTACCAGCAGCGACCAGAGCTCGGAAATTTGGAAGATATTGGAAAAACATGTGCTTATGATAAACTGGGAGCAAGTTCTTCACTATCATGCGGATTTGTTCTTCTTCATCAGGATGGTTAGCCATTTTAGAAGCCTTGGCTCTTCAGCAAGTGAGGAAAGCAGAGAAAATTTCACTTGATTCCTGTTTAACAGTCTCCAAATCCCTCATTGTGACATCAACTTCTGTGCTATACCTGTAATGATTGCTGAACTCAGTGCATACATCCTCCCAGGTCTTCATTCTCGACTCATCCAGTGCCATAAACCATTTTAGGGCAAACTCTGCTAGTGTCTCATGAAACATTTGGGCTAACAGTTCATCGTCAGCCCCTCGTGGGTGCATGGCCCTCAAGTACATCTTCAGATGGGTCTTAGAACAACCCATTCCATCAAACTTCTCTAACTCGGGCATTCTGAAATGAGTGGGCATACGGGCTTTAGGGAATAAAGATAATGATGACATATCTACCAAGTCGTCGGATTTTCTGATACCTCTCATGGTTTTTTCCAGGGCTTCCACTTTACTACTCAACAATATGAGCTCAGTGGAAAAGAAAGCAGGGGTTTTAGGTTTAGATTCATTCTCCAGATCAATGGGTTGAATGAACTCCATACCAGACTTGGCGGGCTAAACAACCATTTTGGGCTTAGGGAAACATTCCCCCTCATCATTAAACAGGGGATTAGTATGGGCTCTCATCTTATCCTCCTCTCTTTTCTTATGGATCAACTCTTGAACTACCTTCCAGAGTGTATCAATCTTCTCATCAGTCGTCTTTCCATTAGTTCAACGGCAGTAGGGTATGATCTTCCTGACTAGACATCTTCGAATCAATAGGTAAACCCTTAAATAACCGACCACTAGAATCACGACGCCAAACCAGAATGCTGGGAAAGAAACGAGAAAGGGTTTGAATCAACTGAGAGCTTCAAGTGTGAAAAAGAATGAAAAATGACAATAGACTACACATTGGCAAAAGTATGGGCCTAAAACCCACACACCAATCTCAATCTCTCATTCTGAAGATGGGCCTATAGCCCCACCAAGAATCTCATCAAAAACTCCCCAAACTCTCATCTCAATCTTATCGTAGGCCTAAACTTTCTATCCAAAGATATGGGCTTAGAGATCAAATGATTGCTCTGCAATCAATGCATTTATTGAGTCTTTTCGACTAATTATTACTGGATTTCACTTGAACTTTGTCATTTGATAGACATAATCCATGATCTTATTGTTTTTACCTCATTTTGTAGGAATTCTTCATAAAAGTGGCAATTTGAGCATATTCGAGGTTGGTTTTCTACAAATGCTCTCGAACAAAGCTACAAGTGGAGTCAAATGGGAGGAAAAACACTCAAAAGGATGTAAGGAAACTCTTAGGCAACTTCTGGAAGCTGAAAAAGAGCAAACGGAGCAAAATGGGGGTTATCGATATCCAGCCTATCGATGGCCTATCGATGGGGGGTGCCTATCGATAGGCAGGACACCCACCTATCGATAGACAGTGATCTTGCACTTCCCATTTTTCATCCCTATCGATAGGGCATGCCTTGCTTATCGATAGGGCCTTCCTCGAAAGTCATGCCCGCGTATTTTAATTGGTTTTTAAGCTATTTTTGGAGAGTTCTATTTCTATAGGACTGCTGTATGGTATTTAAGGATTCTTTTTTGAGTTGATTAGGTTAGCCATTACCACTCTAGCATCTTTTACACTCCATCTCTCTCTCTCTCATCTCTTGCACCATTCGACGGGGATTATTGGCCGCACATGGAAGGAACGAAGACCTCCGGTGATTCAACCCCAATCATGAGCAGCTAGACTCCTCTCCTTGGGTGTAGATGAAGCTTGGTTAGTGGTTTTGTTTTGCATTGATTAAGGTTTAAGGCTTTGTATTAAGTTTATGACAATTGTACAACTTTGAGAGATTGCCATCCATGCAATCCGTTCTTTTAATGTTATATATATTTTAATATGAATGTTGTCTGTGATTTCACTCATATTGGTTGTGCAATAATACCGATTGGATATACTTAGGTTCTTCTAGTCTGTCCATGCCTAACTAGGATAACCTGTGCATGCTTCGCTTGACAGGTTATGCCTTGTTTGGATGAGTTTACTACATGAACGTGAGTATAATATATTTGATGGTTTATTCTTGTAGTTTAGATCATCACTGATCATAAACGATTGCGAAACCTTTACGTCAATTATATGCATGATAATTCCCTAGCTAAAGTGGATTCGAAACCCAAGGTTCCCTTTAATTTGATTTAATCTTCAGTTTTACTATTGTTAGTTTAAAACAAACAACCCACTCCCAAATCAAGAGATTGTTTCGAAACTAAAATCAGATTCATAATATTTTCTCGTAACTCAGCCATTAGTCCCTGTGGTTCGACACCCGTGCACAAACTACTTTTCCAACGAATTGAGGTTTCAAGCACGAGTACTTTTATAAATTTAAATCTTGATCACAAACAATGAAATAACCTCCCTTGTTTGGACCGATCACCACACTTAAAACTCATCTAAGGCCTATGAACGAACATCACTATTCGGACAGCATAACATTACCATGGGCCTAAACCCACAAAACACGTAGGGTACTAAGCCTTCATCAAGTACCTTAACTCTTTGAGAATACAGTCTTTAAGAGTTTAAGGCATTTCATAAAGGGTATAGTCCTACAAACTTAAATCCTAGTGGTTCTACACACTTCACAATCAAGGCTCAATACAAAACCGGTGGGGAAAATCCGGCAGCATAACATTACAATAGTATGAGACAGGTGATGTAGGGTATGTGTCGTAGAGACAGTCTACATGGACTAATGCAAAGGGTAGGCTAAGTGTCCCTTACTCGCTTGGTCCAATCGATATACCTAACCACATGTGACATCAGGAATGCCGCGTGGGTCCAACAGTACATGATTGGTCCATTTAATATACCCGAGAGTACATGGCAAGAAGAGTGATGGCTTTCGCATACATGGAACCCAAGAATCAAAGAGACTGGGCCCAGGGCTAGGCTCATCATTGGCTTTAGCATTACAACGTCCTAAACATGCAGAGTCAATGCGCACACAATGCAGAATTCAAAGTCAAACAGTCATGCAAATGCCAGTGGTTGATTTTATTAATTAAGAAATTGAAAAGTCCAAAAGTAATTAATTGGAGTTTAGCCCCCGACATCCCCAGCGGAGTCGCCAATCTGTGAACCTGCAACCTAAGGGGTTTGGAGGCTGTTCACTTTTGAATCATTGTGGATTGTGGATGATCTTTATCCATCTCAATTTATCCATCTTGATTATCCTTCTCTATTATCCACATTTATCCTTCTCTATTATCCACTTAAGATTGGGTTTTGAAAAAGGATAAAAGTTTGTAAAAAACTGGGAGTCACCACCTTATTTTTAGGGAACAAGGAAACCATAAAAAAGATTTTTATTTTCAATAAAACAATGACCCCATATTTTGGAAATGCATGGTCTTTGAATCAAAGTTGGATTCGGGGGCTAGGTTATGAAGTGAAAAGGTTCCAAGGAACTCCTTGTAGGCACCCACCTCACCCTAATTAAAGGTCTCCTAATTAAGTTTGGGCTTTATCAAAATCTTGTCACAGCAAATCTAATTATCTAATCAACCATAAAATATGAATAATAATAATAGATAATACAAAAGTATACATAATCCTAAGGACCTTATGAGACTCAAAGTCAACCTAAGATTGGACTTGCGCCCTATTGACTGCCTACGTACCTTACCAATCTCTTGATAAGAATCAAAATCCACGTAGTTTGATTACTCAGGACTCTCCTATTGTAATGAACCACTTAGTCGAAGGAATTCTATCTTATCTAGGACTCTAACTTCGAGAGTTTGAATTTGATCAAAACACTTTTTTTGTATTAAAGAGGGAATTTCATTCCAAGTCAAACACTTTCAAAATCACTCACTTTTAGAGTTTTTCTCGAAGTAGACTTTTAAATTAGGTAGAACTCAATGGCTATTATAGTTATTACAACAAAAGACAGTCCTAAGTGGGGTCAAATAACCCCCCTAATCCTAGGGTCTCTAACTAGTCTTAGGTTAGTCTAAACACCTAATATACTAACATCATGCATGCTAAAAAAATGCAAATAAAGAATGTAAACTATGCATGAAAAATGACCTAAATGCAAACTAAGTTAACTATGTGAACCTAGGCATGTTTCTAAGTTGGATTTGGCCGTAAAAAATGATTTTTTAATCTACTTTTAGGTTACTTTAAACCTTGGACAGATTTAAATATAACCAATGAAGTGAATTAAAAACCAAAAAAGAATAAATAAAAGAAGTATAATGTCCTAATATGCAACCTAATATGTTATACCAAAATAATCATGTATCATGCTTGAAAACACCAATTTTAAACATAAGGGAAGGGACTTACCTTAGCTTGTTCCCTCAAACACAATTTATATGATATTTCAAACATTAAACATAATAATGAATGGTATAAACAAACCTAAACATGTTCCCATTGACCTATACTACTTTAGCATACTTAAAACAAACAAACTATACTTAATTTCATTTATATAAAACTCATAAATGCATAAAATTCATATGCTAACCTATATGCAGCTACTCCTAACCTTTGAATACCCAACTTAGGTACCCATCCCTAACATGGCATAGAAGAAGAAAGAAGAAGAAGAAGAAGAATGCAAAAGAACTTAAAACAAACTTCACAATTATACTAACCTTTTTTTGCTTCCTTCTCTCTTGCTCCAAGCCTTTTCTTCAAACTCCAAAGACTCCAAGGACTTCAAAGATGCAACTAAAGTTGCTTAGAGGGTTGGTGTAATGCCTTGAGGCTTTACTCTACCAATTTGGCTCTTTAAATGCCTTATATGTTGTGTTAAAACTGATTTCAGGGCTCTCTATTTATAGGGAAGCCTGAAATTGATCAATGGCTGAGTTTAAATCTCTTAGGAATGATCCAAGGGCTCTAAACCAGCCTTCCAAGGTCTTTGAATTCATCCCAAAGTCCCCAAGGCCGAATTGGACACATGGCAACCCTTGGAAGAGTCCCAGATGGAAGAAAGACTGAAAAATAGCAGCTGGAGGCAAGAAGCTTGGATGACCATCCTCCTTGGGACGGTTGGCTGTCCCTCATGGACGGTTGGCCGTCCCTTGGGGGATGGTCATCAAGCTTTGAGCCCAATTTTCCCCTATGTAGGCCTATTTTAGCCCGTTTCGACCTGGTTTCGGTTTTTTTCGGCTTTTCGGGCCCGTTTTAAGTCCAAATTTGACGATTCAAGCTCCAAAATGATCGTGATTCGATTCTCCATGTTTTAAGAAGTGTTTGAAGTGAAAATGCATTGACCAAAGTCAAATTTTTAGGGAAAAGTCGATCGATTAGCTGTTTAGGGCTTGTCGGGCCCAAATTAGGGTTTTGAAATTTGCTAACCAATCGCTCTCGAAATCATTTCTTCTTCTCGAAACAAGTTTTAAAACATTTTAAGAAAGTTTTTTGAACCCTTTGAAAGCTTTAGTTTGATAAAAAGATCGAATCCTGGTCATTCCCGATCGAAACCCTAATCCGAGCTTGAAAGTGCCTTTTGAGCCTCAAGAACCGAACATGAGCCAGAAGACTTAACAGACCTTGCCATTGATCAACTTAGATACCAAACACACCTTAAATATTCCTGCCAAAGCCTCGAGACCATTCGGGACAAGATCGACAGTCATACAGAGCTTTTGTGATTCAAAGGACAGTACTACCCTTCAAGTCACAAAATGCCTTATTTTCTATCAAGTCTGGCTCAGAATGCCATGAAATTTTACAGGGATGTTCTTTGACTCTCTAAAAACTAAATGCAAAAAGAATCGACTCAATCTGACCTAAAAACCTACATGTGATAATGACCTCTAACTAACTACTCATAAGGGTAAAACTGGCAACTTAGAGTTTTGACACCCTATTTCACCTCAAATCACAGGCAACCATTAATGACCATACTCATGGTCAAAAATGGATGTTTACAACAACACATTACTTATTTTCTGTATCTTACTTGACAGTCAAACAAAGCTCAACTTCAACGGGTCATTAAGCCACCGCTGCCAATCGAATACATGATCCAGATGAAAACAGCTCAAGACTTATTCCAAGGAATAAAAGTATACACCATAAATTACATCAAGCCTCTCAATGAAGAACAAGAAGAAGCGATCTCACTGGAATTAACCCC
>JAESVK010000769.1:96209-110478 GCA_017140935.1 Hamamelis virginiana
CAAATTCAAATTTATTTTTAGGTAAAACATGATTTTTCAAACAATTAATTACTATAAAATACAAAATAAATTATTTTTTATTTATTATTAATTCCAATACAAAAATAAATATAGTTTTGCTAATATTTTTAGTGCTCTTTCTTTAAAAAAAACATTAGAAAATTATAATTTTATAATTTATTAAGTTTGTATGTATTGATTTAATATCATTTTTATACAGTTTAGAATTTTGAAACTTTTTTAATATCCTTAAATATTTCACATTAATCACATTGATTGTTTGGCAATCATCCACTTCCAAAGGGGATAAAGTAGTTCAATTACTTAACTTTTGATGTATATAAGTAGTTTATAACTAACATTTTTACTTATATTTGATATTTTCTTATTTGTAGGAATCTCGCGTTTTTGGGATGGAATAAGAGCTAAGCCAGGCGATGTAAGTTTTGAAGCAAGTCGAGTCTTGTTCAACCCAAAAATTTAACAGAATTCACCCACTACCGATAATGGTATTGTCCATTATCGGTAGTCATCTCCTCAAAGTGCAGAATCAGCAAGCCTTGAACCTATCAAGCATCACTACCGATAGTACCAATGCTCATTATCGGTAGTTCAAGTAGGAAAGCCAATATCCATGTCCTGCAGAAGCCCATTACCGATATTCACAATCACCATTATCGGTAATAGATGTCTCGGAAGCCAGCAGCCAACATCAGAAGCAAGCCATTACCGATAGTCTCACTACCCATTATCGGTAATGGGAGATTGAAGCACCATCCAAGCTTTCCAGTTTTAAAGCATTACCGATAGTAGTCTCGATGATTATTTGTAATAAAGTAATGAAGCAACAAATAAAGTTTCCAGTGTGGTTCCACTACCGATAGTTCCATACTACCATTATCGGTAGTGGATGTTTACTTAGCCTCGAAGCATTGTTTCAGAAGAGCCATTACCGATAGTAGCTTCTCTCATTATCGGTAATGGGCGCCGCTTTAGCCAAAATATCTTTTTTTTGTGACTTTTTAAGGGGCATATTTGTATTTTCACTTATATTCCTATATAAGCTTTTTGCTGATCTTTTGTAACCTCCCTTCCTCACTTGTAACTTAGTTTAACTTAGGTTTTTAAGTTTTCTCTCTTCTCTCTCATCTTTCTTTACCTCTATAGCTTAGTTTAGGTTGTTGTTTTAGTTGATTTACAAGTTGTAATCTTAGTATTTGTTAGTTTTAATATGTAACAAGAACAAAGTTTGGTTTATTTTCAGTTTATACAAGTTTATTTCATAAGTTTCAAACTTTAATCATGTTTTCAGTTTATTTTGAGTTGAGTAAGTTCATTTCAATTACCATGAGTAGCTAAATAGGTTTACTAGGATTGATGAGGGATTCTTGATCATATCTGAGGTAATAATTTCTCACACCATGTCCTAACTTGACAGATTTGGATATTTGTGCTAAACACAGTATTTGTTCATGATCCACAAGGAATTGCTAACTTTTACCATCTGTTGACAGGATTTCTCGCCACAGGTAGTCTTTAGCATCGAAAGCATTCCAAGTGTTTGTAAAAATGTCTCAAAGAGTGTTTATCATGAATATCCTATTTCTTGTACAGTTGGATAATTTTTATTGTGAAATCTTCCGCCCAAACCATTCTTCAATGGAATTTGGGTGTGTAAATGTTTGGATTTATTGTTAAATCTCCCATCCAGACCATTCTTCAATGTATTCTGGATTAGTATAAAGTGTGAGGAATTAAAATCAAAGATGTGAACAGGTTGAACTCTAAATCCCAATTCTTTATCTCTTTGATTAAGATTATAAACAATCCTTGTGTATTTTACACAAAACCCAATTTCAAAACAACCATTGATTTTTATTTCTTTTTCTCTACACTGAACAACTCTTGAGAATGATTTTCTAGTTTTTCTCTAACTGACTATCTCTGAGGACACAACCATGGGACTCCATGTATTATTATGCTTGCAACGATAGATCCTACGCTTGGGATTGCGTAGCACTCGTAATGGGCAAACATTTTTGGCGCCGTTGCCGGGGATAGGCGACAATTGAAAAGCAGCCAATTCTGAAATAGCTAGTGGTAACTTGCGATTTCATTGCAAGTCTGGTAAGTTTTTTCACTTAATAGTTGTTTAGCCATTGTAAATTTCATCAGGAGTACTTCTCACTAACTAGTGTATGTCCATTTGGATTCGAAACGAATTTAGTAGACTCGTACGAGTTAGCCAAGAGGACTCAGTAAATAGAAGTTAAATTCCATCTGAAAACACATCACTTGAATTACCTTCAATGGAGTTTTCCCATATGGAGAACCCCCATTTTGATCATGAACAAGTTATAGATTCCCAAAATGCTGAGGGAAGTGGAATTGGAAATGGTCCTGGCACTAGTAATGGTCAAAATAATTAAGCTGGTAATGGTCAAAATTTTACTGTATCGCCACAAGTCATTGGTCGGGTAGGCAATATTCAATACCCTCATTACCAAGTCATACAACAACCTCAAGCCCCCCAGCGAAGAACCCTTAAAGAGACCCTATATCCACAGAGATATTCTTTGTCAAGTCGTATTGTGTTGCCTCGTGACGCAGTTGAATTTCTTATTCAACCTGATATGGTGAGACACCTTCCCCTTTACCATGGGTTTGAGTTAGAGGATCCATATGAGTTCATGCATGATTTTGAGGAAGCATGCGGCACTATGCTATATACTGGCGCACCACATGATATAATTTGTCTTAGGATTTTTTCTTTCTCTCTTAGAAATCTAGCAAAGAA
This sequence comes from Hamamelis virginiana, assembly GCA_017140935.1. Taxonomy (NCBI): domain Eukaryota; kingdom Viridiplantae; phylum Streptophyta; class Magnoliopsida; order Saxifragales; family Hamamelidaceae; genus Hamamelis; species Hamamelis virginiana. The sequence goes on from JAESVK010000769.1 coordinate 99,007, forward strand.
ATGGTTGATGTATTTAAGGGAAAACACTATTTTTTCATGGACTCAATTGCAACAACAATACTTTGATAAATGTTTTTCCACCAGAAATGACTAATGCTTTAATGAAGGCATTGCAAAGTTTTACTCAGAAAACAAATGAATATTTTGCCAAGACATGGGAACGATTCAAAAGTTTAACTTATGCTATTCCTCACCATGGCATAGATTTGAGCCAACTCATAAACTATTTTCATCAAGGTTTATCTTCGGATACCAAAATGTTTATTCAAAAGATGAGTAATGGCATGTTTTTCGAGAAAAGTCCTGAAGAGGCTTGGGACCACTTGGATTTTATATCTGCACGAGCTCGTGACTGGGAAGTTGACACTATCCCAGAAACTTCTCGACCTCGAACTAGTGGTGGAAAATTTGTTGTAAAAGAACTAGATGGAACTCAGGCTAGGTTAGCTCAATTAATGAAAAAAGTAGAAGCCTTAGAAATGAAGAAGGTAAATGAAGTTTCTACAGTCCCTGTGTATAAGGAAGCAGAATTTTGCAATCTGTGCAATATACAAGGGCATTCAATTGATGATTGTCCCTCGTATCCTACCTTCAAAGAGTCTTGTAATGACCAAGCCAGCATCAATGCCATATATCAAGGACCGCAGCAAAAAGCTTCAAATTTTCCATATGGGGAGACTTACAATTCTAATTGGAGAAACCACCCAAATTTCAATTTGAGAAATTATGCAAGTGCGGGTCCTTTACAAGGAACTTCACAATCGTTTTGCCCTCAGCAACAACAGCAAAGATATTACTCTCAAAGGCAATTCCAAGAATACCAAGGTAATGCACCAAATTACCCAACTCAAGCACAAGGGTTTCAACGAAACCCTAATGCTACTTTTGCACCACAACAGAATCAAGCTAATTTTGCTCCACAGCAAAATCAGATGAACCCACCTGCGTACTAACCTCCACACAAGAGAAATTTGGAGGACATGTTTACTCAATTTATTCAAAGTCAGTCTATTACTAATTTTGAAATTCGAAATTCTTTCAATGAGTTAAAAAGTCAGGTTTCTAAACTCAATACCTCTGTAGGTAAACTTCAACAGGAGAAAGGTAAGTTTCCTACCCAATCCTATCAAGCATCAAAAGTATAGAATAGTGTTGATACAGAAGGTACGAGTAAAGGAAATGTTGAGCAGGCTAAGGCTATCACTACTCTAAGGAGTGGTAAAACTGTTGATAAAACCATCCACCCAAAACCTATTCAAAATGAAATTGTTTTGGATTCTGATCCACAAAAGCGGGGGGATGTTATATAAAGTGAAATGCCTGAAGCTGAACTTCAAAATCCTAAGGAATAGGAGGTGGAAACTGAACCTGAAAAAGTTACTAAAAAAGTTTACACTCCTCCTGCACCTTTTCCTCAAATGCTGAAAAAGCCTCAGAAACCAACTGACAATGTTGAAATTCTGGAGATGTTTAAACAGGTTAAAATCAACTTCCCACTGTTAGAAGCAATTAAAAGAGTGCCTGTATATGCTAAATTTCTAAAAGACTTATACACTCAAAAGAGAAAGACTAATGTTCCTAAGGATGCCTTTATGACTGACATGGCTAGTTCCATTCTGAAAGCCAATACCCCACCTAAGCTGAAAGACCCAGGGTGCCCAACAATTCCAATTGTAATGGGTGAACACAAAATAGACCATGCACTTATCAATTTTGGAGCAAGTGTGAATCTAGTTCCCTACCATGTATATCAACAATTGGGACTAGGGGAATTGCAACCTATATCGATTACTCTCCAATTAGCTGACTGTAGTGTGAAACGATCTAAGGGAATTGTAAAAGATGTGATAGTGCAAGTTAATAACTTTTATTTTCCTGTGGATTTTATTGTGTTAGAAACTCAGCCAGCTCCTGATCCAGGGACGCAGATCCCAATCATCCTAGGACGACCATTCTTGGCTACATCAAATGCTATTATTCATTGCAAAAATGGCATTATGACAATCTCTTTTGGAAATATGACGGTCAATCTTAATATTTTCAATGTATGCAAGCAAATGGAAGAAGATGATGATGTTGAGGATGTTCATCAAGTGAATCTGATAGAAACAGTTGTCCAAGAACATTTGGAACTTCTCTTCGAGCTTGATTTTGAAATTGTGGATAGTAGTTTGGTAAATGAACAAGGAAATGAGGTAAGTATGAATAATGATGTGAATAAATTTTTTTCTATTTTAAATTCTGAAGATGTGATGGAGGTAAATGGTTGGGTGCCTCGCTTTGAGGAGTTGCCTCCATTAGAAAATAAATTGTTACCCTCTTGTATTGAACCACCTGTGCTAGACTTAAAGACTTTGCCGGCTGACCTTAAATATGCTTTCCTAGGTTTTGATTAGACTTTTCCAGTGGTCATATCTTCTCACTTGAAGATGGATCAAGAAACCCAATTGTTAGAGGTGCTTAAAAAACATGAGAATGCTTTAGGATGGTCTATTGCTGATCTTAGGGGAATAAGCCCTACCTTATGCACCCATTTCAAAAATCGAGAGGAAAATGTGAAACCATCGCGTTAGCCGCAAAGGAGACTAAACCCCATCATGAAAGATGTTGTGAGAAAAGAATTATTGAAATGGCCGGATGTGGGCATTATTTACCCTATTGCTGATAGCAAATGGGTAAGCTCCATCCATGTCGTTCCCAAAAAGTCTAGAGTGATAGTTGTTAAAAATGAGAATGGAGATTCAATTCCTACACGCATCACCACTGGGTGGTGTGTTTGCATAGACTATAGGAAGTTGAATGAGGCCACTAGAAAAGACCATTTTCCACTCTCTTTCATAGATCAAATCTTGAAAAAGAGTGGCAGGACATGCAAACTATTGCTTTTTAGATGGTTACTCCAGGTACAACCAAATCGAAGTTGCAATGGAAGACCGGGAGAAAACCACCTTTACTTGTCAATTTAGGACTTTTACTTTCAAGAACATGCCATTCAGTCTAAGCAATGCTTCAGGTACGTTTCAAAGATGTATGATGGGAATTTTCAGTGACATGGTGGAGAAAATCATAGAGGTATTCATGGACAATTTCTCGGTGTTTGGGAATTCTTTTGATGATTGCATAAACAACTTAGAGCAAGTGTTAATAAGATGTAAAGAGAAAAATCTTGTCTTGAACTGGGAGAAATGCCACTTTATGGTAGAACAGAGAATTGTCCTTGGACACATTGTGTTTAAAATGGGTATTGAAGTAGATAAAGCTAAAATTGAATTGATTGCCAATCTTCCTTCCCCTAAATGTGTTAAAGACATCCACTCTTTTCTTGGGCATGCAGGTTTTTATAGACAATTTATAAAAGATTTCAGTGCGATTGCACGACCATTATGCCGTCTCTTGTCTAAAGATATTCCTTTTGAGTGAATGCTAGTTGTGAGGAAGCTTTTACAAAATTAAAAGAATCTTTAATCTCTCCTCCAATTATGCAATCCCCTGATTGGAATTTGCCCTTTGAACTGATGTGTGATGCTAGTGACTATGCTATAAGGGCAGTGTTAGGGCAACGCAAGGATGGTAAGCCACATGTTATATACTATGCCAGTAAAACCTTGAATGATGCACAAATGAATTATACAACTACTGAAAATGAACTATTGGCAGTAGTATTTGCATTGGATAAATTAAGGTCATAAGTGATAGGAACCCATATTGTAGTCTTTACTGATCATTCAGCTTTAAAATATCTATTTACTAAATAGGATGCTAAGGCAAGACTCATTAGGTGAATCCTTCTTCTCCAAGAATTTAATCTCATGAAAAAAGATAAAAAAGGAGTGGAGAATGTTGTGGCCGATCATTTATCGCAAATCATCTTTGATGAATCATTTGAGACTCAACCTATTTCTGAAAATTTCCCTGACGAACAACTGTTTGCTCTAATTTCTTGTCCATGGTTTGCTAATATTATCAATTACCTTGTGACAGAACAGATTCCATCTGAATGGAAATCTCAAAACAAGAAAAAGTTTTTATCTGAAGTTAAATATTTCTTCTTTAATGATCCATATTTGTTTAAATGTTGTGTTGATCAGATTATTCGCAGGTGTATACCAGAGGATGACTAACAACAAATTTTATCATTTTGTCATTCCGAGGCTTATGGCAGTCATTTCTCCGCTAAGAAGACATCAACAAAAGTTTTACAATATGGATTTTACTGGCCTTCTCTTTTCAAAGATGCGTATCAATTCTGTAAGTCTTGTGTGAGATGCCAACAACTAGGAGGGATAACTAGTAGGAATATGATGCCCATGAACCCAATTTTGATTTTAGAAATTTTTTATTGTTGGGGCATCGATTTCATAGGACCCTTTCCTTCTTCTTGTGGTATCTGTATATTTTGCTCGCTCTGGATTATGTTTCCAAATGGGTAGAAGCGATTCCAACCAGGGCCAATGATCATCAAATAGTCCTAAAATTTTTTAAAGAAAATATCTTGAGTCTGTTTGGAATGCCTAAAGCGATCATAAATGATGGTGGACTCCATTTCTGTAACAAACCTTTTGAAAAACTCATGTAGAAATATGGAGTCACACATAAAGTTTCGACCGCTTACCACCCACAAACGAATAGTCAAGCTGAACTAGCGAATAGGGAGATAAAAAATATTTTGGAGAAAACTATGAACCCAAACCGTAAGGATTGGTCTCTAAGGCTCATTGATGCCTTATGGGCTTATCGTACAACTTTCAAAACGGTTTTGGGAACGTCTCCCTATCGTTTAGTGTACGGAAAGGCTTGTCATTTGCCGGTCGAAATGGAACATAAAGCTTATTGGGCAATTAAAACTTTGAATTATAATTTGACCCAAGCTGGCGAGCACAGAAAATTACAAATCAATGAATTGGAGGAGATCAGACGAGACTCTTATGAGAGTTTGGGGATGTACGAAGAGAAACTCAAGGCTTTTCACGATAAAAATATTATGAGAAAACTTTTTGAACCCCAACAGAAAGTTCTATTGTACAATTCTCGACTCCACCTTTTCCCATGTAAATTGAGGTCCAGATGGACGAGACCATTTGTTGTTCAGCAAGTCTACCCCCATGGAGCAGTTGAGATCCTTAATCCAAAGTCCGGTAATGTATTCAAGGTTAATGGTCAGAGATTGAAACCATTTCTTAAAAATTTCTCTTCTAAAGTAACCGATGAACTTTTGGTTGATCCTGTCTACTAGGATCCGGTGGGTAAGTAGTGTGCGCTACTTACAATGGGAGGTGTATATATGTTCGTTAGGCTTGTTTTCTTTCCCCTTTTTAGTTCCATGTAAATATTTTAGTTTGAATGCTAATTTTCTCTTAGCCAAGGTTCTTTGTAACTTAAGTTGGGGGGAGATTTGTATTCTTTGTTTAAATTTGGCTTAACTTATTCTTTTTGAAGGATTGCAGTGTTATATTATTAGATCATCTTGTTGCAATCTATGCTCCCATTTCAACTCCCATTTCAACTCCCATTTCAACATTGATGACAATGTTTATTTCAAGTTGGGGGAGGGGGGGGGGGGGGTTTAAAATGGGAAAAATTTTTTTTTTAAATTTTTGCCTTGTGTCAAAATTTTTGAGAAATTTCATTCTTGTGTACATATAGTTGTTAATCATAGCATATTTTCAAGCATTTGTAACTTCTTGCATGCATTTATATTGAAAATGAGCAATATGGTATGCTTTGAGTTGATTCATGTTTGAACTATTCAAACTTATGCACACACACACACACTTGTGAACCGGTGAAATATACAATTTTGCTTTGCGTAAGTTCATTTGTGAGATATGTGGAGTGAGGACCTAATATTAGCTTTAAGCCATTCATTTTCTTATGAGTGTTGTTATCAGCTGAGTATATAGAATATGGGTTCTTGTTTCTGTTAGCCAATATGCATATGTTTTCGAAATTTGAATAAATTTATGTTTAAATGCAGTATGATCATTATGGAACAATTGTACTAAGTTAGAAAATGATTAAAGGCCATCTTTGGAGTCCTTTGAGCTTAAATTCTTTCGTGTCAAGTTTTCCATAGGACCCCTTTGAAGCTGTGTGATTCATTTGACAAATTCTTTTCATACCTAAGTAGCATTATGCTGTTATGTATATTATGTTAGATTGTACGGGGTAGTTTTAGAATTGTATTAGAAGTTATCAAGGTTCTGAAGGAGCTTGGCAAAATCTGAAATATCAGTTGAAGCTGTAATTCTCGTTGTTATGAGCAGAGTTTGAAAATAATCAGTTTGATTGGGACAGAAAAGTTCAGAAGAAGGAAAGAGTAGCTAGTTGAAGGCATATTCAAGAAAAAGGTACTGCCAATCTTCTTCTTGATAAATGAATGTTTCCCAAAGTTCATAAAAAAAATAATAATAATAATAATAATAAAATAATAAAAAAATTTATATGCACATTACTGATAGTACCACAATACTATTATCGATAGTTTATTCATTCATTCTTTCTAACCATTTTCAGTTTGTCACCATTACCGATAGTGACCTTCCATTATTATCGGTAATTGTTCTACATTTTTCAATCCTCAAAAGCCAGAGCTTGTTTATTACCGATAGTTTAATTTTGTAATTATTGGTAGTTAAAATCCGTTGTGAACCACTCATTTTCAGTCAAAGGCCATTACCGATAGTGACTGTTTGCAATTATCGGTAGTGGACCTTAAATTTTTAAAACCCATTCGGTAACCGCCCCAAACAATTTTTGTTATTTAATTTTTTTTAAGTCCGTGGCTTATTGAATAAGCCACTAACTCCCATGCTCATACCCACGTTCCTCACCTCCCTCTCTTTTTTCCATCTCCCTCCAAGCCCATAACCACCATACCCACTCACCACCTTCTCCATACCATCCATCGCCCACTCTCTCTTGCGACTCTATCTCTTCCCTCCATCTCTCTTTCTTCTAACTCTCTCTCATTCGTTACAGCCACAACCCAAAAAAAAAAAAACCCACTTTCCATCATCTCTTTATAACCCATTAGCCACTCCATCAAACCCACGACCATTCATCTCTTCATTCATAGAAAGACTGAATTTTTTAGAGTTAACTGGGCTAAAGAAAGAAAATAAGGCTTGGGAAAGGTTCAGTTTGTCCTTAAAGAAGAAAGGTACGTTCTTTAACTGTGTTTCCATTTTTGAACTTCTATTTGGAATTCTTGGAAGTATTCTGTTTTGTATGGGTGATTTCTGAGTTGTGTCTGAGTTGAGATAAGTGAATGATGTTTTGATGTTTTTAGTATTTTGGAAGTCTACATCTACTGGGGAGATGCTGCTAAAATTTTGTAAAAATTTTCTTACACTTGGCCATGTTTGAACATGCTTGAGTTTTATGGCTCGAGTGAAGCAAACAGACGAACTTTTGGCTGCAGTTAAGGCAAGACAGGCTGAAGAAGATAGGCTGAGAGCGGAACAAGAGGCCAAAGCTAAGGCCAAACAAGAAGCCAAAAGAAAAGCAGAACAGGAAGCAACGAAAGCATGCCAGGTGAAGTCCAAAGGTGTGCAAAAGCAAAAGGAACCGCCACGGCTAGCAGAAAAAGGCATCTCTCTCCGAGAATCTGCTAGACGGCCAAGAAAGCCAAGGTTACACCAAGGGGCAAAGGGAAAGCCCAAGTTGTTGAGTCTTCTTCCTCTGAAACTAATTCTGATGATCCTATAGGGCCTGAGCCAGATGCGACGTGGTTTCCTACTAAAAACATACCGTACGTGGAAGAAGAAACAGATGAGGATGATCCTGAAATTGGTGAGATAGGTACCACTGGGCACCCGAGGAAAGAGTTAGGTTCGGTGCCGTCAAGCTACAAAGAAAAACCAACTAGATAGACTGGTGCACCAAAGCCTAAAAAGCAAACATGGGCAGATTTTATCAAAGGCAAAGGATTCAAGCCCGAACAGTTTGTCAAAGCCAAGGCCTTCGTTCCGACTAGCAGAGTCTTGAATGTGATTCATCGAAGGAAGCTTGGACAGTGGTTGATGAAATGGAAGGGATACAAGCAGGGGATCGTTCGTAATTTCTACACTGTGGCAGTGAAGGAGATTAATTAAGTTGTAGTGACAGTAAAAATGAGTTCGAAGGAAACTGTGCAACTCTCTTGACCATATAGCCGAATTCCTGAAAATCGAGCGCCCCACACCTGCTGAAATCGAATTTCCTCATCCCTCTCATGAGAAGAAGGGTCGAAAAGCAGCAATGGAGATTATTTACAGTGATCCGAATCCTCTGAAGGACGACGGACAGACTTTTCCAATTGGGTACATGAGTCCGGAGTATGCAACAATGAACAAGATCATTCATTACTATCTGTATGCTAGAGGATCGGAGAGAGCATCTAAGCTTGATGAGGTAATTCTCTTGATTGAATTTATGGGTGATACGGTTATTGATGTGGCAGTATGGATATTAGAGGATATTGTTCAGTATATCTCCACAAGGTCGAACCGTTTGATTCCTTTCCCTCAGATGATCACACAGATTTGTATCGATCAGGGGATCACTTCTTCGGAGCCCTATCTTCATGGAGAGGGGGGAATTGCTCCTGCTGCATCTTCTATGGGACCTCACGCTAGAACTAAAGCTGCAAGAGCTACCCAGGCATCCCAGGGCATGCGCGCATGTGGTGCATCATCTAGCTCTGCTCCCGAGCTTACTCATTCACTTCAGGATTTGCTGACAGCTATACATGCTGACATCCTTGAGAATTAGAGAAATATCAGTCGACTTCTACACCGACAGGAAATTCAGTGGGACATACAGATGAGTCAGCGAGCTTGGAGCAATTCTCTTTTTGAGAAATTTGGTATTGATCCTATGCCCCCTATCCCTGCTGAATATTATACTGAATTTGGAGCTCTTGCACCTGAAGTACCACCTGCTGCAGAACCAGAAACCAGAGAGGAAGACATTGCTGCTGATGAGGAGGCTATTGAGCCTGAAGTCCCTCCGTCTTGAGTTGATTTGATCTTTTGAACAATATTTTTGGATAACTTTCTTTTGATACAGGTTAATTACTTTTGGACAGTTCAGTTAATTTGGTTTGCTTTAGCAATAGTTTATTATTATTTTGAACAGTTAGGTGAGTAACCTTAGCCACATATTTTGAACCATTCTCATTTTTAATTTTAACCAGTTTTTCTGTTGTTAACCAAGGTACATTACATAGCTTACAATTCCTATTTGATTCTAAGTTAGTTAGTTGCTCCTCTTTGATCATATGTGTTATTTTTATATATGACTTGTCAGGTTTTGATATATGTGCATATATGGACTAACCCTATTTTTAGTTTTATTGAGCTTTGCGAATAAGGTTCGACTTATGCGCCTCATGAGAAAAAGAATCCTAATTCTTCTAGTGAGTATTCATTTTGAACAATATTCAGGTATGGATTCTAAATTAGTTATGAGTTGACCAATTTCATTTTTGAGAGCAAGGTCGAATATTTTTCAAGTTCATTGTTTCGATACACTTAATAGGACTGATAAGTTTGATTGTGAATCGTTAAGTATATTGAACTTGTTTACTTTGAGTAATAGCATGCATTAGTTACATTAGGCTTGAAGTATATTACTTTTGATTTTTGTTAGGAATCTTTTGCTAGAAGACTAGCAATATCCAAGTTGGGGGGTGTTATTGTTTCGCAATCATGCACTTCCAAAGGGGATAAAGTAGTTCAATTACTTAACTTTTGATGTATATAAGTAGTTTATAACTAGCATTTTTACTTATGTTTGATATTTTCTTATTTATAGGAATCTCGCGTTTTTGGGATGAAATACGAGCTAAGCCAGGCGATGTAAGTTTTGAAGCAAGTCGAGTCTTGTTCAACCCAGAAATTTAACAGAATTCACCCACTACCGACAATGGTATTGTCCATTATCGGTAGTCATCTCCTCAAAATGCAGAATCAGCAAGCCTTGAACCTGTCAAACATCACTACCGATAGTACCAATGCTCATTATCTGTAGTTCAAGTAGGAAAGCCAATATCCATGTCCTGCAGAAGCCCATTACCGATATTCACAATCACCATTATCAGTAATGGATGTCTCTAAAGCCAGCAGCCAACATAAGAAGCAAGCCATTACCGATAGCCTCACTACCCATTATCGATAATGGGAGATTGAAGCACTATCCAAGCTTTCCAGTTTTAAAGCATTACTGATAGTAGTCTCGATGATTATCGGTAATGAAGTAATGAAGCAACAAATCAAGTCTCCAGTGTGGTTCCACTACCGATAGTTCTATAATACTATTATCGGTAGTGGATGTTTACTTAGCCTCGAAGCATTGTTTTAGAAGAGCCATTACCGATAATAGCTTCTCCCATTATCGGTAATGGGCGCCGCCTTAGCCAAAATATCTTCTTTTTGTGACTTTTTGAGGGGCATCTTTGTATTTTCACTTATATTCCTATATAAGCTTTTTGATGATCTTTTGTAACCTCCCTTCCTCACTTGTAACTTAGTTTAACTTAGGTTTTTAAGTTTTCTCTCTTCTCTCTCATCTTTCTTTACCTCTATAGCTTAGTTTAGATTGTTGATTTACAAGTTGTAATCTTAGTATTTTATAGTTTTAATCTGTAACAAGAACAAAGTTTGGTTTATTTTCAGTTTATACAAGTTTATTTCATAAGTTTCAGAGTTTAATCATGTTTTCAGTTTATTTTGAGTTGAATAAGTTCATTTCAATTACCATAAGTAGCTAAATACGTTTACTGGGATTGATGAGGGATACTTGATCATATCTGAGGTAATAATTTCTCACACCATGTTCTAACTTGACAGATTTGGATATTTGTGCTAAACACAGTATTTGTTCATGATCCACAAGGAATTGCTAGCTTTTACCATCTATTGACAGGATTTCTTGCCCCAGGTAGTCTGTTGCATCGAAAGCATTCCAAGTGTTTGTAAAAATGTCTCAAATAGTGCTTATCATGAATATCCTATTTCTTGTATAGTTGGATAATTTTTATTGTGAAATCTTCTGCCCATACCAGTCTTCAATGGAATTTGGGTGTGTAAATGTTTGGATTTATTGCTAAATCTCCCATCCGTACCATTCTTCAATGTATTCTAGATGAGTATGAAGTGTGAGGAATTAAAACCAAAGATGTGAACAGGTTGAACTCTAAATCCCAGTTCTTTATCTTTTTTATTAAAATTATAAACAATCCTTGTGTATTTTACACAAAACCCAATTTCAAAACAACCATTGATTTTTATTTCTTTTTCTCTACATTGAACAACTCTTGAGAATGATTTTCTAGTTTTTCTCTGACTGACTATCTCTAAGGACACAACCATGGGACTCCATGTATTATTATGCTTGCAACGGTAGATCCTACGCTTGGGATTGAACAGCACTCGTAATGGGCAAGCACACATTATTCACATTATATTTGATTTCTTAAAAATATTTTTTCTG
>JAESVK010000769.1:120478-131845 GCA_017140935.1 Hamamelis virginiana
CTTTTTTTTCTTGGTTAAAGCACTCAACTGAAATCTCTCCCCGAACAATCTTTAGTGCTCACTCTCCCACATTGCCCCAGAAAAATCAAACCTGATTGATAAGATAGAGGGGCTCTCTTCGTATCAATTGGACTAACTCCTTTGAATTAGGGTCATATTCCTTTTTCAGTCTTTCATGTCACAGTTAACCATTTTTTTTTTCCTTTTGCACACGAGAAAAACAACTAGATTTTCAATTTTTTTTTTTTTATTATAAAAAAGAAGATTAAGAGTAAGTTAGTACAAATATAGCATAGTTTTGTGTCTTTTTCCTATGGCAGGTTTCTGGTGGGTTAATTGGAGTTTCTTAGTGTATCATATAAAAAATTAGAATTGGCATGCGTTTTGTGTTTAACACAAGGGTCGTGACACAATCATAAAAAAATAAAAATAAATAAATAAAGAAAAGAAAAGAAAAGTAATGGAAGAAGATGACCATTTTTAACATGTGATAAACTTTAAACACACACACACACACACAAAAATTTAAAAAAAAAAAGGGAAAACCATCTATAATGTTACTAATGAAAGGTAATAAACTGATCATTTTGTTCTTCTAGCTAATACAGCCATATTGATTGAAGAGAGTCTATTTTTCCTATCATAACAAGTACTAAAAAAAAAAAAAAAAAAAAAGGCAAAATTCTAGAATTGAAAGAAACTCTTGGAAATAATTAAAAATACTCCCTCCATCCCAATTTATGTGATCACCTTTCAATTTTGGGATGTCCCAAAATATGTGATCACTTTGATTTTTCAAATTAAAAATTATAATGAATTTCCTATCATACCCCTTTATCAAAGAATTTGGAAAATAACCTTTTCTTTTAGAAGGGTAAAATTGGAACACAAATTTAAAAATATAAAAAGTTAAAGCAACTATTGTATTTCTTAAACTATGTGTTTAGTCAATGTATGCACATAAATTGGAATGAAGGGAGTAAGCAATTAATACTTAAACCTTTGAAACAACTTTAAATGGAAATTATTAAAAATAGTGGAAAAAAAAAAAAAAAAACAATAGAAAAACAACCCTTAAATTTTCTTGTTTGAAGTTGAAACTTATCATTAGAAGTGTAGTTAACCATCATAAGATTCAGAAATAGCTTTTCAAATTAGGTTGGTTTACCCATGTTGGAGATTTGTCTAATTTCGGTTTCTTACACCATCGAAGTTTGGTTAATAAGTTCTAGAGACCCTCCACTTGATAACTTAAGTTATTGAGTTGGATCATGTTTCTAATATGATATCAGAGAGCCAGGTCTTGAAGATTTGGCTGTATGCGAGGGGGAGCGTTGAAGATTTGTCCCACATCGATTTCTCATACCACTAAACTTGGTTAATAAATTCTAAAGACCCTTCACTTAATAACTTAAGTTATTGAGTTGGATCCTCATTTCTAACAACCCTAAACTCAAAGTTATATATGACTTAATTAATAGTTTAAGGGTACGTAGATTAGAATCACAAAAAACTTACAATTTTTCACTCAGATATTTTTTAAAAACCGACTGTTGGATAATTGTAATTTTTGGCGAACATGAAATTCCTAAACAGTTCCTCTAATCCAATGGTGGCCTTCCATGATTATAGCAAAACGTGAGACTCACGCCCATGATTGGCACGTTGCTCGATCCAATATTAAAAAGGATAGATCAAGATGGATAATGTAGAGTGATTTAAATTAGGTGGTTGGGGTAACTTTCTCTTCATTACTGGATGCTGAGACAGCCGTACCAGCTGCCAGATATGGTGGTTTCCAAGTTGCTGCTGCCAAGAATTGACCAGACTAGAGGCATAGTCTTCTTCTAGATCAGTAAACGATTGTAATAATAATGAAATTCTCAATTTGTGGGCAGTAAACTAGGGAAATTGTCACCAAATTCACAAAGAAATTACTATGGTTCACAAAGGCTGCTAGCTTCCATATATAGTCTAAATTGCTGACCTATACTCCAGTGACTATCTTCTTCTCCAGATATATGTATATCGTTTATGTAAATGAGAATGCATTTGAATTTAATTTTGCTCAGCCTTGTAATTTAATAGTCTTCATTGCACCTGATTAGATTTGTATTATTATTATTATTATTATTATTATTATTATTATTTTCTTTTTAACGTGACATCTTAACTTTTAGTGGTCAATTCTGGCTGTGATAAACTATATATGGTTATAAATTAAAGGATAGTAATTAATTTTAATTTAATTTGGTATTTCTCCACAAGACCTATGAAATTAGGAATGGTACGTATTTTGTTGGCCTGGTGGTCAGATTTTGAATTATTCATCCAAATTCATAAAAAGAAAATACTAGTTTACTCGCGCATATATATATATATATATATATATATATATATATATATATATATATATATATATATATATATAGGAATGCTAAGGTTGGGTCGACGTGATGCAAGTTGCATTAAATTACCTCAATTACAACTATTTGCATAGTATATTTTGAAAAACTGATCGTTGGATTTAATATCCTCTTGTGTGCGTTATATTTGCCAAAAATCAGAATGATCAAATGGACAGTTTTTGAATAATATATGTCAATGTGAAAAACTGTGACTTTTTTTGTTTTTCAAAATGTCACCATTTTTTCATTGTCTATATTTTTTCTCAACCATTGGATCACTATGATTTTTGTCACCATTTTTTCATTGTCCATTTTTTCTCAACTATTGGATCACTATAATTTTTGCCAGACATGACATATATAAAAAGGGTATCAAATCCAACGGCCGGTTTTTCAAAATATATTGTTCAAATGGTTGTAATTGAGATGACATGATGCAACTCAAACTTTGACTATGCATTTCATGTGAACACTTACATCTCTTGAAAAAATAAAGCACTTCGTGTTTTTTTTTTTTTTTTTTTTTTTGGTTAATGTAGATGACATATTATATGCCAACCAGGATGGATGGGGATATATGGGTACAGAAAACATTCAGGGGCTCGATCGATAGCATTGTTGTTGGAAGAATTAGAACAGGTATTCTTGATAATTAATTATGATAGTTGAAAAATGTATTGTCTTATATATATTCTTATATAAATTCAAATCTCCGGCATGGATGACATCTTCTATCCCCATTTAATTTTCTTTTTTCTTTTTTTTCTGTATTTCATTGTGGTAGTGAGTCGGTTGGAGTGATGGTACGTGGAATGCTCAAGTTCTTGTAACGAAATTCTTACATGCATGTGCTCTAAGAAGCTTAGTTAAAAGAAAAGGTAGAGCTTAATTGTAAATTCATTAGAAAAGACATAAAATCATTAAGTAATACTCCGAATCATATATATATATATATATATATATATATGCCTGTTGTCGGAATAATTAAGGGTAGAATATCGATCATCTCATCTCAAGCTTTCGGTGGTGGCTTTGTGGAGAATATGCATGCAGTTTATACGTACGTACCAAAACATGTATAGCCCTAATTAAAATTACAAGATGGTTATGCCATGCCTTTGAATGAGAATCTCGAAGAATTAAAAGATCATGTCGGTAGGAAAAAAAATCACACACATATATATATATATAGTTTACATCCTGTGCACATACGTTAATTTTCGCGAAAGTCAGCACAAGGCCTTTAATGAATTATAGGTTTGTATTTTGAAAAACCAACCGTTGGATTAGATACTCTTATTATGAATGTCACGTTTGTCAATGATCACAATGTTCTGGAATCAGTATCTCAAAATAGATTATGAAAAATTTTGTCCATTGAAAACAATCACAGATTTTCTCAGTGACGTATCTGAGAAACTGACTGTTGGATTACTGTGATTTTTGGCATACGTCACATACATATGCATAGTAACTAATCCAACAGTTAGTTTTTCAAAATACATATTCGATAATTACCTATCGGCATCATACTGTCTTTCGCAAAAGTCAATAAATGGTTGAAATGAAGGGAAAAAAGAGAGGCTCACCTAGCGCAAAGTCGGGTGACCTTAATAAGGTTAGCTGTAAATTAAAAGAGATTTTGAAAAACCAACAATTGGATTAGATAAGCCTCTTATGTGTTTCATGCCTATAAAAAATTACAGCGGTTGTTTTTGAAAACTGTTACTATGAAAATTGTGACTTTTTTTCTTTTTAAAATGTCATCATTTTAAAGAACCTATGAGGATATTCTACCTGCACTCCCATTTGATACCTCCATATCCAATTACGTCAAGCAAAATCGACGGACTAACTCGAACGCCAGCATAAAAAATATTACTGAAACATTTTAAACCATATTTTTTTTTTTTTTTATGATTCAAGTGTGTGTTTTCTATCTTAATTTACTTTCTTGAAATATATTTTCTTGTTTTCTATTAAAAAAAGAAAAAGAAATTCATTTTCTTGTTTTCTTTTCTTATATTGTTCTATTTTATTTCATGGTTTAGAGCCAATTAATAAGAAAATTAGGGTACTGAAATTAGGAAAATTCTATTCATCCTCCCTAGTGCATCTGACCAACTTAAAACAATTATTTCGAGAAACTAACCGTTGGATTTGATGCTCCACTTTTACGTATCATGAATACAAAATATCACATTGATCCAACAGTCGGTTTTTCAAAAACTAGATTGTGACAGTTTTTCACAATTTTTTTTCAAAATTGAAAAATCCGGCCATCAGATCAATGTGATTTTTTGCATTTATGATAAGTATAAGTGGAACATCAAATCCAACGGTCGGTTTCTCGAAATAGTTGATCCAAGTTGGTCAGATTCATTAAGGAGAACAAAAAAAAAAAAGATAAGAAGGGAGGATGAATGGAATTTTTACTGAAATTAATAATAACCCTAAAACTGGCTTCTACATAGAGAATGAAGCTATTCCCATCTGCTTTTTGTCTTTTTGATTTTAGCGAGAGGGAAAAAAGAAAAAAAAAATGCTCTTCCATTAAATACCCACCCAATATCTGTAGTAGATCCTAACACAAATTATGTACAAGATAAGGGTCACAATTATTGATAACGATTTGGATATATACCAAATTAATACTGTTCACTCCGCCGCCCCTACACCCTAACAAAAGTTTGGACCATCAATTATATTTTTATTTTTTTCGGGTAAAGTTTGCATGGACCATTATTTTAATCTAGCTAGATAGAGGTTGAGACATAGGTCGTACCACTAATTATTTTCATCAAAGGTAGGTTCAAAATATATATATATATATATATATATAAGGTGCACTAATATAAGGTGCACTTGATGCATCTTGCATCAGGTGCCCTCCTCTACAGCCATATGTGATGAAAATTTTTAAAAACTGACCGTTGGATTAGATACCCCTATAATGCATGTCATGTCTGCCAAAAATCACAGTGATCCAACGGTTGGTTTCTGAGAAAACTGACTGCTAAAAAACTATAACTTTTTTGTTTTTTAAAATGTTATCATTTTTTAGCAATCATTTTCTCAGAAACCAACCGTTAGATCACTGTGATTTTTGGCAAACATGACATACATTATAGGGATATCTAATCCAACGGTCAATTTTTAAAACTAATCATCACAAGTGGCTGTAGAGGAGGGCACCTAATGCTATATATGTGTGTGTGTGTGTGTGTGTGTGGCTTCTTTTATAAAGTGCATCTTACGCAACTTTGCGTAAAATAATTTTTATAAGACCAAATACAGATCATATTTTTAAAAACTAACCATTGGATTAGATGAACGATTTACGAATTTCATGTTTGACAAAACTCATAGTAATCCAATGGTTAGTTTCTGAAAAAACTAATTGGACAAAAACAGGTAACATTTTAAAGAATAAAAAAGTCAGAATTTTTTACTATGACATTTTTAAAAAACTGACTGTTGGATTACTGTGATTTTTTGTGAACATGAAATTCATAAACAGTTCATCTAAACTAATGGTCAGTTTTTTAAAATATAATATGCAATATGCATTTGGCCCTATAAAGATCACCTTATGCAAAATTGTATAAGGTGCACCTTATAATAAAAGATTTTATATATATATATATAGGGATTTTCTCTTATCAGCAAACCCTTATTTTTGCTTAAAATCAGCAAATAAGGGGAGCCGTTGGATCATCACGGAAGGCTGGGATTTGTTCACTTAAATGACCCGGTGGAGAAACCCAAAATGCTTTCCATCATCTCCATCTCCATCTCCATCTCCATCTCCATCTCCGGCGTGAAGCTCCTCCCTCCTACCGGCGTGAAGCTCTCTCTTTCCTTGTCTCTCTCTCTCTATCTCTCTGCGTTCACCGTCTTTGTGGCTGCATAACACAGCAGGTTCCAAAAAAAAAAACCCAATCTTGTAGGACCCTCCATCTCTGGCGGCCTCTTGCAAAAGTTGTGTCTGATCATGTGGAAACAGAAATAGTTGTGTCTGATCATGTGGAAACAGAAATAGTTTCCAACTTCCTCCTTCCTCCTGAATCCGAGAAATTGGAATAAAATTCGTTGGGATTTACTGGGATTTTTGCACAAATAATCATGGAGAAACATAACAGTTTTCGAACGCCGACAATGGAAAAACAGCGGAGCTTTCGTGTGGTGATGGAAAAACAGAGATGGTGGCAAAATCAACCCAGAATGGCAATTTGGGGTTGTACGATTTGGGGAGATTTGGGGTTGTGCGATTTGGGGTTAACGTTGTTCTTCTCACTGCTGTTCTTCTCCACACCACTGTCTTATTACAAAACCGGAAGGCTAGGCTTGACGCCGGCAAAGAAGGGATGATTTCAGGAGGGAGGAGCTTCACGCCGGCAAGGTTTTATCTGATTCAACTTTCACGCGGGTCATAGGATGATTTTGGGTTTCTCGCGGGTTCTCATTGGGTCATTTAAGTGAACAAATCACAGTCCTCCGTGATGATCCAACGGCTCCCCTTATTTGCTGATTTTAAGCAAAAATAAGGGATTGTTGATAAGAGAAAATCCCTATATATATATATATATATATATATATTGTGGACCATTCTATACATTAGAAATGCATCTTAATCAAAGTTGGGGTTAGGCCATGTGGAAGGGATCGGACCAAAAATTGAAGCCTGACATGATCTCTAATGAATCAGATCATGAGTGATAAGTTTCAGGTTGGCTGCTGTCATGAAACTAAAAATAAGATAGAAAAGTTGGGCTGATGTCTCTTTCAGTTGCTAGAAATGAAGCAAACCGTACCCATGCACACACCCTTAGTTGTCCTTTACATGGAGGACATGAACCAACCCCCTAATACTAATTAAATAACAATTTTGTACCTCATTGTGTCGCAAGACTTTGCCATTCTTAATATTTTGCCCATGTGATGGTCTTTGTCACAACACTTCATCAGCATTGGAATTTTAATTAATATATTCCCATGCCTAACTATTTTCAATTAATTTTGCTCTTCGGTCCGTCCCTTTTTTAATTAATTAATTAATTGTTATCTATCCATAGGTCTCTCACATAAGAATTTTATACGTACCATTATTTAGTATATATGAAGATATATAGTTAATTTTATAAATTATAAGTATAAATATTAGCATAGTAACAATCTTACATGTACTATTAATAGGTTCCACATGATATGGGGTCCACATTAAGCCCATCCTAAGTACAATTGATAATAGTTGTGACATGTCGCTAATCATTTATGCACATAATTATGCTATTGTATGCACATTACGTACAATAATATCATATCATCCGAACGTTTATCCCAACATAATTATTGATCAACATGCTTATTATTATATTAGCTACTCAATTATATTTATTAATATAATAATATTATGTCTATGATTATATTATTTAATTTATAAAATAAATAATCAAAATTTTAATTCATATAACAATAATCATTATCAATGAATAAAGCTAACACACAATAAAGTAGGTTCCTATCTTTGTCACTTTAATTTAGGGTAGGGGTAGGGGTGTGCGCGGGTCGGGTGAGGGCGGGTGGAAGGTAAAACCGCCAATCAATCCGTCCTTGGAGGGTGGCTGATTCTTCGACCTGTCAACATCAATAACTGACGGATTTGCTAAATATATGGCGGGTTTCAACCAGCAGGTTGTGCGGATCGAGCGGGTGAAGCATTACTATTTTTTTTTATAAACACATAAAGTTCCTAAAATCATTTTAACAAGCAAAAACACCTCAAATTCGTATCTCTCAAAGCAATATTGCGTTATTTAGTAATCAAACTATAATCCAAATAATTATTCCAATAGTAATAAACTAAAATGCCAAAATAAATTACCTTACAATAATAAAAGCTATTAATTAGATACATAATAATAAAGGTTCATTGTTATTAAAAAATCTTATAAACTAACATTTGGTTTCACATTCAAAATTGAAAGGATATTAGGCAAAATAAGTGCATATTCAAACTATCATAATAAATATCTCTAAAGAAAAAAAAATACTAACTTGCAAGCATATCCAATTAAGGGAAAATATAAGTTAGTAATGAAATTTATTTTAATAAGTATATTATTTATTTATATATAATTATTTGGCGGGTGGGGGGGTGGGTTGTCACCTCTATACCTGCCAACTTAATCAACCCGCCAAAAATTCATCAAATCCACCCAACCCAACTCACCTAACCATTGTAGCTGCGAGTTGCTGATGGGATCGGGGTGTGTGGGGTTAGGTCCGACGGGTTGGACTGGTTTTTGCACACCCCTAATTTAGGGTGATGATATTGGCGCGCTCCTATTTTGCAAATTAAGGTGGTCAAATGATACATTTGCCCCTTAATCTAAAGTCCTATTTTAAGGAGGTGCATTTTTGTAGAACTAATTGCAAAGTATATTTTGAAAAACCGATTGTTGGATAAAATATTCATTTTATGAATGTCATGACTGCTAAAATCATGGTGATCCAACTGTCGGTTTTTGAAAAAACAAACTGCAAAATTGTGACATTTTGAAGAAAAAAAAAAGTTTTTCATTGCGAATTTATTTTTTTTCAAAAATCAACCATTGGATCATCATGATTTTTGGCAAACATGATATTCATGAGAAGGGTATCCGATCCAACATTTAGTTTATCAAAATATGATCTACAAGTGGCCCTGTGAAAAACTATGTTTTGTATTCTTCGAATTGTCACAATTTTATAATCAGTTTTTAAAAAAATTAACCCTTGGAATACCGTGATTTTTGATAGACATGATATTCATAAGATGATTATTTTATTGAACAATCGATTTTATAAAATATATTCTGATCTTACGGAAATATAAAATATATTAAAATGGGTTGGATTTTAGTAGAGGGGCAAAATTAGAATTTTGGCTGATCGGACATGTGAGTGGAGCGCGATTAACAATTGCCTTAATTTAAATGTGAACCAAAATTAGCTAGACTTTAGTGCACCTCTGCCCAAGAGGAGGCAACCCCACTTTCTCTTTACCCAAAATAGGTAGGTAAACGACCAATGACTTTGAGGAGGTGAGAATGTAAAATAAAATAATTAGGGCACGTGTCAAAAAAATATTAGTATTTAAAAAGACCACACGGTCGCAAATCTGTACACGTATACACCTCAATCGACTCTCGATGTCGACGCTTCCTCGGTTCTCTCCTAACTCGCACACGTTGCTCCTTGCCTTCCCCACCATTTTTTTGACCAGATCTTAGATTCGTGTCACGTGTGCTTCCACCTGTTCAATGACGTTAAGATGTCTTTCTCTCTCTATTTCTACATACATTCTAGAGAGAAAAGGTAACATCCAATTTATTTAAAAAGAAAAATGGTGACATCCAGACCTTTGCTGAGACGTAAACTTCAATCTCAAGTAATCTCGTCGACTAGAATATTATAGACATGGTGCACTTTTATGGATGCATTTCCAGTACATTCCCCCCTCTCTCTCTCTCTCTAACATTCCGCACCTCGCCAAATAATAATATTATTCGCTTTGCCTGTACGCGTCCATACACGTGACAAGCACATGATTTTACTTTCTCGGTTTGTCTATTAAAACGTGTTATTACTAAAAGATGTACGACATTTACTTATAAGCCCAGACACTCCCTCTCTCTTTTCCGATATAGGATTCAGGACCTCACACTCTCTCTCTCTCTCAAAATGTAATGACGTCCGGTATAAAATGCATTTTATGTAATTTTGTATACATAATTTGTATAGAGTTGATTATAAAATAAATTTAAATATATTATTTTTAAAAATTACAGTAATTTAATAATTAAGTTTTAAAAAATATTATTGTAAAAGAATAATTTTTTATTTTTTAAAATATCACTAATTTTCACAGTGACATTTTTTAAAAATGAATCCATAAAATAACAATAATTTGAGCTCCATAAGTGATATATATATATATATAAGGACATGCTCGTTTTTAAAATTCCAATGTGAGTAAAATATTTTGATAAACAGACTGTTAGATAAGATATATTTTTTATTTATATCATTTATGCTAAAAATTACAGTAAGATCTAACGTTGAGATTTTAAGAAATCTCATTATAAAAAACTACGATATTTCTAATTATAATAACTTTTCTAGGTGACATTCTGACCACAAAATTGCGATATTTTTAACTACAATAATTTTTCTTGGTGACATTTTTCAAATACCAATTAACTACTAAATTAATTACTGTAACTTTTGGCATTATGATATACATGAAAAATGTATCTTATCATACTGTCGATTTTTTAAATTTTCGATCCACTTTAATATTTCAAAAATGAGAGGTAAGTCCAGTTAAAAAAAAAGAAAAAAAAAAAAACAAACCTGACCCATATAGATATATATATATATATAATAATCTTCAATCTAATCCACTTTCTTACACATAGTTCTGTTCAAGTTGAACAAAGCTAAGAATATATATATAGCGGTGATTTAATAATGTTATAATAAAAAGGAAGGTTCGAGGATAGTTGGTACTTGGTCAGAATAACCGTGGGCCAAAGTTCATTTATTTACATTATGGACGTGGGCAAGTATGTCAATATGAACAGAAGTGCCCACGCCACTTTGAGCTGCCCATCAACAAAATACCAAATTAAAAAGAAAAAAAAAAAAGATAAATATATTAAACACGTTTTTTATGTTTGAAAGAACATGTTTTTTTTTTTTCTCTTTCTCTGTTCTTGTGTTTTTTTTCTTTTTGATCCAAAAGCAATGCTTTGATAGATAGACAAATGGTTTCTTTCCTTTTAATGGAAAAGGAAAAGAAGATTCTTTATTGTGATGTTAACTCAATCCATATACCATTCATTATGTTCTACTATTTAAACTTGATTGGATCTCTCTTTTGATTTAACCCAAACCCTCTACCAGGAAAAAAAAA
>JAESVK010000769.1:131945-142980 GCA_017140935.1 Hamamelis virginiana
CCCCCCCCCCTCTCCACCATTTTTTTCTCCCCCAACCCCTCCCCCAAAAAAACCCCCCCCCCCCCCCCCCTGTTTTTTTTTCACTCAAATTTAGTTGAACTAAGTTTATATAAATACGCATGCTCAAATATATTTTTTATGATATCCGAAAATTTAGATGATTTGAATTCAAGATCAAATGAGACTTTTCTCTATAATAGAATAAGTGCCACAATAGCCAACTTGGACTAACATGGGATATGAAACTTTTATACTTTTCTATCTAACTTCTCATCTAACTTAATTATAGATGGCATTTTTTCTCCAATAATCTCTCCATCTGAGTTAATCCGAAACACATGTCCATATATTTATATAGAAAAATACTATAGCACCAGACACTTTAACCAGAAATTAAAATTCATACTGATGTGTCCTGTTTTGAGTGGTGAAATCTCTCATTTCAAACTACTTTTATTTTTTTCACACTGATTTGTCGTGCTTAAACCACGACTTAAAAGTGTTGGGTGAAAAAAAATTGTTTATTTATATATATACAAACATACGTATAGAATAAAAACAATCATCATACCGTGAAGACTATTGAAGAGAGATTAATAGATAATGATGAACATATAAAATAAAGTAATATATATTTGGCAGTAAAGAAAAAGAACAGAAATCTTGAAAAGCTGACGGGGTTCCACATCTTTCCTTCGATGATAGAGAGAACGTAAACATCAAATCCCCCTCAAAACCAGAACTAAGCCTAAGCAGTAACTAAACATCCTGCTTTGTTTTCTCCTCTTAAACTTTAAATCTCTCTCTTCTTTACCATCAACAAATAAATATTATTATAATAATAAATAATTAAGCCAAAGTTATATCTATTACACGTAATAGTACATCAAAATCATAAACTAATTAATTAAAAAGAACAAGAGAGTATATCAATTTGACTTTATTAAAAAAAAAAAAAAAAAAAATTGTGTAGAATCAACCAGAAGATGAACGATAGTGACTGGAATCTGACCAAGACGGCGCCGGAAAATCTGACCCACTTCCCTGAGATTGATTTCCCGGCGGCTGGAAAAACCCCAATTGCGGATCAGAATATAGGTAAGGATATGAAGCTGAAACTGAAGAAGACCCAAATGAAGATGAAGAGAGAGACAGAGGTGATGTTGATGATGATAATGATAATGATGGTAATGAAGAAGAAGATAATGATGATGATGATGGAAGAGAAGTTAATTGTGAATACATCATCTGATCTAATAAATTTGTGGGCTGTCCTTGAAAATCACCCTGCAGCAACTGAGAATACTGCCAGTAATCTCTGAAATTAATATCAGACCCCTGCTGCTGGAAAGGTGGTTGTTGTTGGGAATGGAAGAACGCCGGCGCCGGCGCCGCCATTTGGGTTGCCGTCAAATGGGTAGCCGGAGAATCGGCAATGGTCAACTGGGTCGCCGGAGGAACTTGAAGAGGTGGCATTACTCTGACATTTTCAGGGAAGTTGAGTTTTGCTCTGTTTCCTCTGAATCTTAAAGCAGCTTCATCATAAGCTCTAGCAGCTGCTTCTGCTGTGTCAAATGTGCCTAACCAAACTCTAGCAGCTTTATGTGGGTCTCGTATCTCTGCTGCCCATTTGCCCCATGGCCTCTGTCTCACTCCTCTATATCTTCTTCTTCTCTCTCCTCCACTTTCTTCATTTGATACTGTTTGATCAGTTGATGGTGTTGTTGGTGGTGGTGTGGTGGCTGCTGGTGCAATAACATTTGTAGCTTCTTCTATCACTGCAAAAATTTATTAAACAAAAATAAAATCAAATGTAATACCATGAAATTGCATATGAATTAAATGTGACAGTGAAATGTGGAAACTTTGTTACAAAACTGTAGAATTTAATAGTTGCTGCATATAGTTGACATATCAAGGTGTTAAATCTATAATGAAGTTGATAATATACTGTTCAAAACTAATACATGCAATATTACATACGGAGTGGTTTTCTTTCATATATATATATATATATATAAACCACAAATATGTTACAAGATCCTAAAAATAAAAATTTAATTCTTGCTGCATAGCTGACAAATCAAGATTTTATTGATAGTATACTGTTCAAAGCTAATACATGCAATATTACAATTTAGTATTGACATAAAAAATTATATCCGATTAAGAAAATTATATCAAATTATTGATCGATTAAATAAAAAATTTATTCAATAAATTAATATTGACACTGATGAGAATTTACATATACTACAGAAAATATTAAATGAAAAAAAAAAAATTGTGGAATAATTCAGTAAGAAACGAAATGAAATGAAATTTTTACAGAAATAATGAAAAAAAAAAAACACACACACACACATATATATATATATATATAGTTTAGAAAATTTATAAGTACATAGATTGGATTGTAACAGACCGGCTAAACGAGAAGATGATGACTCGCTATGAGAACCTCTGAATTCACCACCAAACCCTCTATAAACCCTTTGCTGTAGAGATTCACTCAATTGAGTATTTGCACTCTCTTGTTGATCACGTCCTCTCTTCTGTCCAGCCCAAGAACCCGACCCAGAAGAAGAAGGCGAACCAGAAGCTGAAGGAGAATAAAACCCAGAAGAACCACTCATTAAACCCGAACTAACTGCCCCTCCCAAATCTTGCCGGTAAACCCATTCCCCTGCTCTCTGACCTGACACCACATGAGTAAGAGCAGATACCATCGCCGACATCTCCCCCGGTCGACCATATCCCGGAAACATATGTGTCGGCGCCACCGTGGTGGGCACTGTTATATCACCACTTTGATCGAGTTCTTGTGATAATATTGAAGGGATTTCTACATGCTCTGATTCACCGCCTCTGCCAGAGCCGCCGCCTACGCTGTCGCCTCTGGGCTGAAATCTGACATACTCGCTTGAATCTCCTGGGTCCGCCACCTTATTGAGCAAGCACATGTACACAGCCTTGTAGCTTAAAAATTATGACCATAGAAGACTTACCCAGATCCTGTTTTGATGAATTTATTTATCAGTATCTGTTTTTCATTTTTTTTTTTTTGGAATTTTGGTGAAGTAACGGCTATATAAACTGGTTGAGAATTGAAAGCAGCTCCGCCGCCATTCATACAGAAATAGCACCTTTATGATTATTTTTTCAGTTTATATGGCAGAAATTTTATGTGTGTATATAAATTAATATGCAAATATATATAGAACTATTTAACTTTTTTTGCACAGATGTGGGTGAGCCGACTATAACTATACGTTCACACCCAAGTTTTGACTGATTATACAGATGCATGTAATTTTGAACTGACGGCGGCCCTTCAAAGCTTCTAAGAGAATGTCGGTTCTTTTTCAAGAGAGAGAAAGAGAGGGGTGAGAGAGAGTGGGATCAGACAGAGTTCATTTTCGATTTGAGTTTCTATACCGACATTAATTATGGGCTTGAGTTTATTTTTTTACTGATTAGGTTATAATTAAGGATAATGGACCGTCATGAACGTATCTTGGGCCTTAAGTCAGTCCATTTCATGGGCCCGAGTAGTGTGTCATGGCGGTGATGATACAGTGAGACTCACTAAAATTTTGAAAAAAATAATGATTGCTAGATATGATCCTGAACCTTGTTAGCAAAATCAGATGGCCCAAAATAATTGCATTAGTATAGTACCCAGTACCATCTAACAGCTTATCATAATACTCAAATTTTGCAATTAACCTTGATGGTCAAAGCACGTCTCTCTTCTCATATGTGTAATGTGCTCAGCCATGAAATGATCAAAATACAACTGTTCGAATGGAATCATTCAATTCAAGGATGCAAGTGTTGGACCATTCCAACTCCGCTTCAACAACATTTATTGGATGAGGCTCATTCTTGTCAAAACAATTACGTACCAAATTTAGTACATTATATATATATATATATATATATATATATATATATATATATATATATGATGCGGCTTAATTTATCCGAAATTAATAGATAATTATGTGAAATATATTTTAATAAATTCACCGTTCAATTAGATATTATGTTCCGATATACTGTGCATATCAAAAATCATAATAACATAATGGTCGGTTTTTAAAAAATATTCAATACTCAGAGTTTTTATAATCTACATTTTTAGATGTTAATATTTGATCACCTCATACAAAAAGAAAAAAAAATATCTCTCTTTTTATTTTTATTTTTCTTTAAATAAAAAAATATCCGATCTGTCATAACCCGATTAATTCTCGGTCAATTTATAATCCAAACCGACTCAGTTTGGCTGAGCTAACCTAAGTTTACTTTGACGAAACTTTAGTTGTTTATCCATTTAAGGATTCGGTGAGTTTGTCGTATTACGGATCCACGTGGAAGGGTGTGATTTGTGATAGATTAGGGCATTGCTGAAAGCGATAACGACGAGATTTGGGAGTTATTGTCAACGTGGACTGTGGTCAATTTTTTTTATTTTATTTTTTGGGGTATAGTCAACTTTTTAATCACACGTGGACCGGTTACATTCAACTGAAAGCAAGCGTGCAGGGGAAGGGCGGTGGGCGGTAGGATATTTTGGAATGCCCCTTACTCTATGACTTGACTCCTCCATTATATAGAATAAGAATGCTATGCAAATTAATCACATTTTAAACCATAGCTTTTAAGAAAAAATAATAATCCATCCGTATATTGTATTCGTATTTAATTATTCCTATAATGTAAATGATAATTCTAAAAAAAATAAAAATATTATTTTTATTAGCACGTCATATATTAATTAAGATAAATATAGGTCCTGGTCTTATCAGGTATACCTCATTTTAAGTAAAATCAGTTAAGAATACAAGCCATTAGATTTTCATTCACTTAATGCATAATTTATCTCAAGATTTAATCTAATGGCTCAAGGGTCTTAACTGTTTTAGTTAAAATGATGTATCTCTCGTAAGAACATTTTTCATATATATATATATATATATATATATATACAGAAGTGCTACTATCAGGTGCACCTGATGCAAGATGCATCAGGTGCCCTCCTCTACAGCCACATGTGATGAAAATTTTTAAAAACTGACCGTTGGATTAGATACCCCTATAATATATGTCATGTCTGCCAAAAATCACAGTGATCTAACGGTTGGTTTCTGAGAAAACTGCCTACTAAAAAATGATAACATTTTAAAGAACAAAAAAGTCATAGTTTCAAAAAAGTCATATGACCAATTTTATGCTTTTGCACATTATAAAAATTAATATTATACTTTCACATCAAGTGGTTTGATAAAAGTTAGTTTATTCTTTTAATGCTTTTTAATTTTTAAAAAAACCAATTCAAAATTAATTTTTAGAAAAATAATTTTTTTTTTTTTATCTTTTTGTTTCTGTATAAGACTAAACAAATTTACAATAAAAGCAAGCATACTAAATAGTGATGAAATCAAAATGGTCCGTGCTTAATTATTTGATAATATTTACTAAAATGTCACCACTTTTAAAAGGAAAAAAGTTTGTAATCAAGGAGGAAGGATTGAATTCAACAGAATTGGTCTTCACAATAAATTTCTAGCTCATGTGTTTCAAGAACCAAGTTTTTAAACTACTCGAATAATCAAATCTCCTTTCTCAGTCAAATTGTTTATGATCACATGTTTCAAGTTTTGAGATTATTTGAATAATCAAATCCCATTTTTTAATCAAAATTTTATTCTTGCATGTTTGAATGTGTGTTTCATTCTTACAAATATGATTGTAATAAAGAACAATTAACATTTCATGATCTTTAACCAAGTATGCAGTACTTCATTGTAATTATCAAGAGTAAGTGCTATATATGTAACCCTAGGGTGGGTAGTTTAGTGGCAGAGCAAGCAGGGCTAACGGCGTACTAAGTCCCTTGGTCCCGTCTTCGATTCTCACTAGCCGCTAATATTCGAAGTCACGAACCGCAAGGCGCAAGCCTTGTTTCGAAAGCCTAGTTCAGGGTACAGAATTTAGTCTAGTGCGCAAGCTGGCCCAGGATACGTGTATAGCCAAAAAAAAAAAATTGCTTTATATGCTTTAATTTGTTTCTAATGTTCAACCTCTTGATCAAATCAAGTTTTTATAATTTCAAAATCTCCCTGTCGAATAGCCTATTATGTGGTCAAAATAGGCAGGTAAACTTTTTTTTCCTAAGTTTCCTCTGTTGTATAGTTTAGCAGCTAGTCAATACTTAATAGTTTTTAATCTGTCGTATTTACTTGAATAAGTCTTCTAATTATAAATTTATTCCTTTTTTTTTTTTTTTTTTTCTTGAGTTAATCCAAAGAGGTTAATTACATGAGTTTCAAACTTGAATTTTGAATAAAAATTAGTTTTAGCTTAATCTTTTTCTCTCACATTCAAAAGAATAAAGCATAGGTATTTTCCCTATTGTTAAAATTTTTCAAAAGTTAATTATTTCTATTTCATATTGAAATTTACTTAACATCTTCAAAATTTGGGTGCAAATGTTTACAAAATTATTTTTCCTTCTTCACATCAAATTAGATATTTAGCAATTTAAAGTACAATTATGAAATACAAATTGTACTTTAAATTCTGTTAACATATGATATTTTAAGTAATTTTGCTAAGGTAATTTACAATTATGAAATACAAATCATTTTTATGTAATTTTTTTTCTCTGTCAACATATGATATTTTAAGCTGCATTTTGCAAAGGTAATTTGTTCTTGTTAAGGCTTGAATCCAAACTATTTTTTAAAAAACAATTGAAATCACTTGCAAATTATGTTCATCTAATAACCAGAATACCAAAATTTAGGGGTTGTTTGGCAAACTTAAAAATTTGACTAACTGAGAATACGTCTGCCTGATTTTTTATTCAGTACTATTCGGTAGTGCATTTTTTCTACAAATCAATTCAATTTTGTCCAAAAAATAAGGTATAAACACTTTTTTTTTCAAACTAATGAAAAATTGATTTACATAAAAACTATATAACAGAAAGTGATCAGAAATGGTCAGAACCAGTTTTTAAGGCCCATAGGGCCTGAGTATGAAACTGGCTCCGTACTAACCACCATATGTCTCACAAGCAAATAATTTCTTCAATAACCGTATAAAAATAAAAATAAAAATAGTAATTAAAGTTACAATAAAAGGTCAAAGAATGACAATAGTCAAAAATGGGTCATGATTCATGAAAAAAATCAAAAATTAAAGTTACTTTAGACCTTTTTCAGATAGCAATACCACGTGTAAAGTGTAAAGAGCAGTACTTTTCCTAATGTCTAGGGATTAGAACTTGTTCCTATCACAAATCTACCAAAAAGGGAATAATACATTAAAAAAATTTAAAAAAAAAAAAGAAAAAAGAAAAAAAAAATTTAATTAAATAGAAGATCACCACATGCTTTTCACAAGGTGTATACGCCGAAATCATCTTTAATATGGACATGTTTCAAATGGGTCATCGATCCTTTGGCTACGCTGCAACCACGATGTACCACAAAAATAAAGAAGAAGCAATATTGCACGTGATTTATTCTGCTAATTAAAACCTATTTTGCGGCAGAAGAAGCAAAAACAAGTGTAGGTGGAAATGTCATTATCTTTCATACTTCACAACATTATTCATGTTTTTCATAATTATTTTCTCTCTCTCTCTCTCTAAATTACATCTCGAACTCGATCAGTTCAGTCCAAGACGTTGTTGTATTCTAATATTCTAATCTGATAAAAAAAAAAACCACCCTATTAAAGTTATAATTTTAGCAAATTTTGTGAGCCCATTAGAGTGCATTCCCCTCTAATTTGGTTTGAACAATTTTATGCATATTGATGATGTTCTCAATGCGTCACTCACGAACCTATAATTAATAAATGTTAAAAATTATAGAACTGATCAAATTCTAGAATTTGGATCCTCTGCTTGAGATATTGGGTATGTTTAGGTGATGTGTCATGATCTGAATGCTCTACTTTATCACTTGGGTGATGTACAGAGGATCCAAATCAGAACACATCACTCAAGCACCAAAAAACCCAAACAGAGAATCATTGTCGCAAATTCTAAACATCTCATGTGTATGCTTGATAGAATATCTGGATTCTATCATATTGTCATATCAGATAGTTTAAAAAAAAATTGTAATATAAAATTTAGTCCATACATGTAACATTATTCATAAATGTTGGAATGAATTCACAACCACCACGATTAGGTGAACTAGAAATATATATATATTAAATATATTATTTGTTTTGAAGAGTTATTGCATGTTGATAATATATTGAACGTGTCTCTCTTTTTAAAAATATTTTATTTACAGTTCACGTAATCAAATATGTAACTTTTTTTTTTTTAACTATATGTTTGTCTTTCCTCTGTAGCTCCTTTCCGTCAGCTGATTATTAAAGAATTAATTGGTTCAATCAAGATTTGGATTATGGAAGTGCAATGTGGTACGTTGCCTTTTAAATCTAATTATTCCGGATGCTTTAATTAATATTTTATCCATAACATTAGAAAATGGATAATTGATAAAGCTTAGACGGCCACGTGTCAAAATTCTTTCGTTTATGATTAAATTTTGGAAGGTTCAGATGCCTTATTAATAAAATTTGTCAGCCGTCCATGTGTCCAAATTAGGTTTCCCACTCATGATCATGCAAGGGAGTTGTAAGTACTGTTTAAATGAATTTAAGTACGAGTAATGTTCTTATCAGATATCATGATACATCTGAGAAAATTACTATTGGATCACTGTGATTTATAGCATGCGTAATATACATATGCATAGTATTTAATCTAACATGTCAATTTTTTATGCTGACTTTCATGAAAGTCAGCATGTGCTGATAGAAACATTTCTATTTAATTACTTGGTTCTTTGCTTGCAAAATAGGATTTTGCATCCCAAATGAGCGAAAAAAAAATCATTAAATATTTCTTTAAAAAAATATATTTTAGTTATCTTAGTTAAATCCCAATCAAATTAAGAATTAATGGAAAAGGGGAAAAAGGAATTTTCCTCTTGAATTGTTGGTGAGAATTCAAACTCTGCATCTTAATATATAGAATTAAAACTTGAATCCAAAACCTCCTTCCCAAGGAAGACAGATACTGCATTTTGTCATCTCCATCCTAATTAATTTAATAAATAAATATCGGGCCGGCCGGTTCAATGAAGCTAACTTATTATACAAATTTTTTATATAGATAGATTTTTAATAGTTCATTGTGGGAGTCATAGGTCGTGAAACCGATAATTGGCCAGATTATATGTTCCTCTCATATACGTCATGTTTGTCAAATATCAAGTCGATTGGATATTAAGAGCTAC
Organism: Hamamelis virginiana; assembly: GCA_017140935.1. Lineage (NCBI taxonomy): Eukaryota > Viridiplantae > Streptophyta > Magnoliopsida > Saxifragales > Hamamelidaceae > Hamamelis > Hamamelis virginiana. The sequence continues at coordinate 141,284 of JAESVK010000769.1, forward strand.
TTCATCTTAAATGTGAGTTTATGTATCAAATGGATACTAGTGCTCAATCAATATGATATTTGACATGCATGACATACATAAAGAAAGTATTTAATCCAACGGAGGTTCTTTGTAAGTAAAAAGTCATACAGAAAATTATTTGGGTTCACGGGTGCTATTATAAGATGAATATTTCTTACCTTCAATATTTTGAAAAATCAATTGTTAGATTACTGTGATTTTTTAGCATATATGAGATGCATAAGAACGGTATTCAAATCCTTTTAAATTATTTTAAGAGGAAAAGGGTAAAGGGCGAGCATGTAAGTTGTCAGTGAGAATTTAAACTCTTCATCTTAATAGTTTTAATTTAAAAGGAAAAGGGTAAAGGGCGCACTTGTAAGTTGTCAGTGAGAATTTAAACTCTTCATCTTAATAGTTTTAATTTAAAAGGAAAAGGGTAAAGGGTAAAGGGCAAAGGGCGCGCTTGTAAGTTGTCAGTGAGAACTTAAACTCTTCATCTTAATAGTTTTAAAATACCAAACCAAAACCCCCTTCCCTAACCTAATTAAGTTAACAAATATAATATGTATAACAGTTGCAAAACAGGATTTCTCATCCCATGTGAACCCAAAAAGCCATTATAAAAATTTCTCTTGAAAAAAAAAATATTAATTAACTTATTTAATTAGGTTCAATCCTAGTCAAATTAGGGATTGTAAAAAATTTTAAAAGAGTTTGCTTTTGGATTTGTTAGTGGGAATAGGGAAAAGGCACAAAGAGGTCAGATTCGAAGTTGGGGACAGAGAGCAGCAACTTAATACAGACAAGACTTCACTGATACGCCCAAAACATGGAAGCATGCCAATCCCAATGGAGATATAAAGAAAAGATTCACACTAATTTAAGTAAAAGAATAAAGAAAGAACTGATTCATTAAAACCCACACACCATTCCATGAAATGCAACTCCTTGCATTCCCATCCTTCTTTCCATTTGTTTCATTCACACAATCTTTAACACATGCAGATTCTTAGTAGCTTCTAATATAATTTTTTATATAATTTTTATTTTATTTTATGATAGTGGTATTTTATAAAATTCCATGCATGCTAAATATCACACTGATCGGACACCCGTGGCCATTCATTAATCCATATTTTTATTGAGTAAAATATCTCACTCTTACATATGGATGAAGTAACTCTTAATTTTTGATATATCAACTTGAAATTTAACAAACATGATACTTATATAAGAGGAATATAAAATCTAATGGTGAATTCAACCAAAAAAAAAAATTGTAAAAGAATTGCATCTATTTAATTAACCTGTTTGCATATATAAATGTGCGTGATAGGATTGTTTAAACATTCATGTACATAGTTCTTTTATTATCACTTTATGCAACTTTGCATAATATGATCTCTGTAGGGCTAAATGTAGAACATATTTTGAAAAACTGACTACTCCGTTAATTTTTTTTTCCCTTTTCAATATGTACATATAAAAGAAAAGGGGTTGAAAAAAATGAAAGGGATGAGGAGAGAAAAAAGAGAAAAAAAGCACTCTTTGTCACCATATTCCCATTAAGGTTATTGACAGAGAAAAAAAAATGAAAGGGATGAGGAGAGAAAAAAAGTGCTTTTCAATATGTAGCTAGCTAGGTATGAAAGTAATATGTGAAATAAGAATATGTTGTGGACAGAACATTAGAA
>JAESVK010000769.1:182683-209348 GCA_017140935.1 Hamamelis virginiana
CTAAACTTGGCATTAAAGTAATTCTAAACTTGGCATTAAAGTAATTCTAAAACTAAGTAATTCCAAAAAATCACATTGATCCAACGGTTACTTTTTAAAAAATATCACAGTTTTAAAATAAACTGTAAAATATTAATTATGTGAAACTGCCAGTTTTTTTTCTGAAAAACCAACCGTCGGATCAATGTGCTTTTGACATACATAAAGTATATAAGAATGTCTAATCCAATGATTGGTTTCTCAAAATACTTATCCCACACTTGGTTTTGTAAACTGCTAAGAAAGCTGAAGAAAATAAAAGACAATAAAGCCGAAGAAACCTTCAACAATCTGCTCCCACTTTTCTAAAATCCCCAGCCCCTTGAGGTGTAAGCTACCAAGGCAATGAATTTTGCGCAAGGCTGTGTTGGATGGAAAATGTACCCTCAAATTTACATAAAAATTTAATGATAACAGACAAAGCACCACAACCCAATGCAAAGAAAAGTATTTATTATCATTAAAGAAAAGGATGGCTGGGATCTTCACAACTGGATAGCATATTAATTATCACTTTAGTGAGATGAAAATGTTGACAAATCACTGTAGTCTTCAGATGATGTATTATAATCTTTTATGTAAAAAAAAATTAAATTAAATTACAAACCAAGTATAAAATAACTTAAACAAGGAATCATCCAAAAGTTTAAAGCTCTTGTATTGCTTTGAGTTTAGGTCATGGTTGAAACAAGGTATTTGATTCAATTGGGCTTTCTTAAAGTTATATATTTACAATAAGCTTAGAGAAAAACCACGTATCCATATGCAAACCAACACAAGCTACTATATTCTCTTTTGTTCCTCACATAAGACCCGACCTTTACCATTAATAAAGCAATAAATTATAAAATCATGAGTGCTGAGATGTTTCACGATGGGATGGATGGTCATCTGTTCTCATCGGATGAGGACTACATCGACAATGTAGTGATGATGATTCAAGATATCTATCCTGAGAATGACCTCGAGGTTGATGCAGAACCTCTTCTTGACAAATTAGAGGACATCTTTGGCGATGCTACCCCAGTAAGAAACCTCTGGACTTGTTCTTCAATCCACTTTTATGTGCAACCTATACTGATTTATGGGAAAAGAAAAGGCTATCACAGACTTGATGTGTAGCTCAATCATAAGCCTGACAAACTTCATTAAGAATTAAAACAAAACAAAAAACAAAAGCAAAAAAAAGCAAAAACAAAAAAAGCACCATGATTGCACATAAAAGTGGATTGAAGAGCAAGTGCAGAGGTTTCTTACCGGGGTAGCATCACCAAAGATGTTCTCTAATTTGTCGAGAAGAGGTTCTGCATCAACCTCGAGGTTATTCTCGGGATAGATATCTTGAATCACCATCACTACATCATCGATTTAGCCCTCATCCGATGAGAATAGATGACCATCCATTCCATCATGAAACATCTCTGCACTCATGATTTATAATTTGTTGCTCTATTAAGGGTAAAGGCCATGTCTTATGTGAGGAACAAAAGAGATTATAGTAGCTTGTGTTGGTTTGCATATGGATATGTGGTTTTCCTCTAAGCTTATTGTAAATATATAACTCTAGTAAAGCCCAATTGAATCAATACCTTGCTTCAACCTTGACCTAAACTCAAAGCAATACAAGAGCATTAAAATTTTGGACGAGAGCTAGCTATATTCCTTTGATTGTATCAAAGTTTCCAATTTGAGTGCATGCAAGCCAATTTATCTAACAATGCCTACAAAAGTTATTCAGCAATGTACAAAAAAAAAAAAGAAGTATTTCTAAAGCAATTCCATATGCCAAATCCAAAATTATTCGGAATAGTTTCAGAATAACAACATATGCTCCTCTTTTCTCTATCATGCGTTGTCTTTAGCCCACTAAACAAGTCATCCATGGCTTTCTTGTCAAGTGATTCCCAAATGCCAAATGATTCTTGGAAATTAATAATTCTCAAGTTACTTGAATAGGCATAATTCCTAAATTCCAAAGCCATCAATTTTTATAAACCACAATTATTTCAGCCTTTTAAACGGCATTTTTTATTTTTACCATCCATCTCACAAGAAGTCCAAAAAAGGAAGAAAAGAGATTTATGTATTTTTGTTTTTACCTCACACAGAAGAAATTAATTTGAAGGTACTGATGAAAATTAATTGAAACTGTGCATTGTATTTTACATATATAAATAAATTAGTGCAACATGGAAACATCGATCAGCATCATCACCTGAAAAGCATAACTTAAGAGCAGGAGTAAACATTTAGTAGACATCTAAATGTTATTGAAAAACGATGGCCTAATTCAATTTCCATAAGACACTCAGATGCCCCTTTAACAGATAAAACATTGCTCAAAATGAACAAGCCATCAATAATAGTGCAGTTTATGTAATTTTTCTTGATGTAGGTCTTCTCAAATCTTTAGTACAAATCAACTTCGAATTAGATTATTACATTTCTAAGCATGAACTATTGAACACTTCATTTCATGTACATACTTGTTCTTCCAGTTTTCCAATTCTAAACTGCTAATGAAAAAAGACTGAAGCAACCTCAAGAATGAAGTACTCCATTTGCATTCTTCAGCAAGGTAATGCAAGGAAGGTCCTCCATTGCTCTAGGCTTGCATAAAAGGATTCTCAATTTAAAGTTCATTTGAATGGTCTACAGGATAGGAATTAACTTCCACAAGCCATGCACTCTTCTTGGTTCTGCACAGAACATACCACTTGTGCATTTTTGGCAGTGACATCATTGTCCATGCTGTTAGCACCTTCCTGTTTTGCCAACAAACAACCAAAATTTTTGTCAATTTTCAATAACAAAAGGAAGAGTTTACACATAGTAAGGATGCATCTATAAGTCCCATGAAGAGACAATCATTTTATTGTGCTATACATAATATTTCAAGGCACAATCTCCATCTAGAATAGAATCCTTACAGATAATGAAGCCATCACTGCCAACATACAGAATAAATTTGAGTGTTACATGAAAAAGAGTCGTTTCAAATTAATATAACTTTACATGATGACGATCCACTCTAGAGGATGGATTCAATGAAACATAAGATGATGAACTGATTTATTACCTTGTTCAGAATGGAGGTATCAATGGTGAACTTGATAGCATCAGCTGCAGCACGCGTTCTCAAATAATACATCCCTGTTTTCAGACCCTTGCATATCAAAATTGAAAATAAATAAATAACACTACCCAGTACCCATAATGTTAAAATATATAGAGAAGAATAAAATGGAACGATGACAAAATGAAATAAAAAACATTATGGCTTAATTTTTTTAGCCCAAAACAACAGTTCATCTATGTACAAACAATCAATCAGACATCAATGAAGAGATAGAGAGACACTGTTGCAAATCATTATGAAGTTGGTGCAATCATTTTAAGAATTTACAAGACAGGCACCATTTATTGTTTGTTAAAAAGAGTTTGCATCCCATTCAATTTAATGCCCATATGTTTCTACCCTCACTGATCAGATCCCACATCACCAAGAAGAGGAACAAACTCGTTACCAAAACACACTACCTGATTTCAGTGAAATGGTGGCAGCACTCTAGTACCATGATTTCAAATGTTATTAATGACAGGGAAATTGAAAGAGCTAAATTTGGCAAGAATAAGCCCCCAAAAAATGTATCAAGTTTTAGACTTCCAAGCATCAGGTGGATGCTCCAATTATCATTTGGTCTAAAGGTATGGCAGAAACATTGAGCAACCTCAGGTTAGAAACATTGGAAGTTTGAAACTCCTTGGGATATTAATAGCACAGTTAGGTTAGGAATTCTTCTGTCATCTAGCTAAAGAAAAGGGGGAAAATGCAATGAAACTAATACCTTAGACCAAGCATAGAAATGTAAGGAAGTTAACTTCTCAGGAACCGGCTGGTCCATGTGGATATTCAGACTCTGACTCTGATCTATGTAGCACCCACGGTCAGCAGCCATATCAACCAATGTCTTTTGCTTGATCTCCCACACAGTCCTGATGTTATGCAGAGATATATCCTTAGAATTAACAAAGACATTAAAAAATATGTAATAAACATAAATAGGGGGGAAATCCATACTTGTAGATAGCTTTCAGCTCGTCGGGAATTTCAGAAATTTTCAAAACTGAGCCATTCTCATAAATTATCTTGTTCTTAAGAGCATGAGACCAAAGACCCATCTCAGTCAAGTCATAAAGAAGGTGTTTGTTCACTACAACAAATTCACCACTGGAACAGAAAGGGTTAGATGATAAACATTGGCTGAGTTCCTCTTTACAGGAACAAGATGATTAAAGAAAAGCAAACCTTAAAACTCGGCGACTATAGATGTTGGAGGTATAAGGCTCAAAGCATTCGTTGTTGCCAAGAATCTGGCTGGTTGTAGCAGTGGGCATAGGTGCTACAAGAAGGGAATTTCTTACTCCATTCTTTGAGATCCTTTCCCTAATAGCAGCCCAATCCCACCTATCTGATGGTGTAATACCCCACATGTCAACCTGAAGAATTCCCTAGAAGAAAAATAAGTAAATAAACAAAGCCATTAAAGCTCTTGATGGTAATTGTATCAATCATTATCTTTTTTGTATATCTCTCATTCTGGACAAGTAACATATGCATTGACTGACAGTTCACAAGGATTGCAAACTGCCATGTTGTAGACAATTTACATGAATGAAAAAAAATATATTAAAAAGGCACCTTCCATCTATCATTTTTCATGGTATGGTGCATACACTCACCACAGAAAACACCCAAGGACTAGAAGGATCAGACGGTCAAATGGTAAAAAGTTAAAAACTCATTTAAACTTTCCATTTAAAGCCAAAACAAATTCCTTAATACAAGCCACTTGACTGCTGTCCAACATATGCACCAAAAAATCAGAGTAGACTCATCCTCTATGTATGAGTCATATGACAACCTGACATTGATATATTGTGTTATGGATATATTATGTTATGAACAATGTTATCGGCAATAATTTACTAACAATAAAGGTATAAAGCAACATTCAGAGATACATACCTTGCTCACTGGACTCCCATAGTATGTCTCATAAGGGCCATCATTTGCAGCTAGCTCAGAAGAAGTTTTCAGTGCATGGTAGTACAAGGTCTCAAATATGTCTTTGTTCAGTTGTTTGGCCTGCAGTGACCAAACTAAAATATTCAAACCAGGTGAACCCATACCAATCAAATCCAAAATAAACCTATCAGAAATAAGCAAATACCTCTTGTGAATCAAATGGCAAGCCAAGCAGGATGAAAGTATCAGCAAGACCCTGAACTCCAATACCAATCGGCCTGTGTCTTAAATTTGATCTCTTTGCAGTTTCAACAGGGTAGTAATTTATATCAATTATTTTGTTGAGATTTACTGTAACTACTGCAGTAACCTAACAGAGAAAAGCATGGAATAAAAACCAAATCAAAGTATGCTTATCCAAATACGTATGCTTGTACAAGGACATGTATAATACTTTGTTCCTCAATATGGGAATTCAGATTTAATGTAGAGCTCTCCAATAGCCTCAAGGAAAACAAACCTCTGCTAGTTTGTCAAAATCAAAATACCGATTCTCAGAATCTCTACTTCCAACCAGCTTAGATTGGTGAGACTCAATACAACCCCCCTAAAACAAAGAAAGTGGTAAGGAGTAAGTGACAAAAATAAACAGGAATATATATATATATATATATATATATATATATAAAAGCAAATTATATGAAATAATAATTAAGATTTCAATGAAACCTTCTCCCTGACAAATCGTGGAAGGGCAATGGATGCCAGATTGCAAACTGCAGTTTCTGTTGGACTTGTGAACTCAATCACCTCGGTGCACAAGTTTGAAGACTTGATGGTGCCTAGATTCTGCTGGTTACTTTTTCTGTTGCAAGAATCCTAGATGGAAGGGGGATAAAAACGTATAACGGATTTAAGGAGACAACCCAAAATGCTAAACAATGAGGAATTTGTCTTTGTAAAATACCTTGAAAAGCATATAAGGAGTTCCTGTCTCAAACTGGGAATTTAGAATCTCAAACCATAGTTTCCTAGCAGAGCTTACCTTCTTTGCCTTACCCTGAGTCCAAAACACATGATATTATTAACTTATTCAATGCCAACAACTTTAGAAAATGAAAGCAGATGGCCAAGTGTTTACCTCCTTTTCATATTGGACATACAATTTCTCAAATTCTTCACCCCAGCAATCTGCCAGACCAGGAGACTCATTAGGGCAAAACAAAGACCATTCTCCATCACCTCGGACTCTTTCCATAAAGAGATCCGGAACCCAAAGAGCACAAAATAGATCTCGAGCCCGGTATTCTTCCTGCAGCAAAGTTACAAATTAGAACATTATGCAGACACGTATTCTGTCCTAAGATGCATAGGCAAAGCTACAATGATTATATAAAAACAGAGTTTTTTCCTCTCTTTTATGAGAAAGAGGGAGAGGGGAGGGAAAGAGAAGAAGAATAACTCTCTTTAATTATGGACCAATATGTCTCACAACCTAGATTAAGGGTGATTTTGTAGATTTAAGGCACAGAGATATCAGTTTGACAATGATTGAGCTCATGAACCTGTCCAACAATACCTTTCCATGGTTCTTTCTGAGATCTAGAAACTCAAAGATATCAGCATGCCATGGCTCCAAATATATGGCAAAAGCACCTTAAAATGAACAAAAGTGATAATATCAAAACACCATAACACCTAATAAATTGCATGACATAAACAAAATATAGCACTGCATACATATAAAACCGAGCTATAAGTTTACATTCTTTACCAAACCTGGCATAGACAAAGGATATGCATGGAAATTAGAGCATGAGGCATCGTGAAAATACCTTTCCTCTTGCCTCCCCCTTGATCAACATATCGGGCAGTGTCATTAAACACTCGAAGCATTGGAATAATGCCATCAGAAGTCCCATTTGTTCCACCAATGTAACTGCCTGTGGCACGGATATTATGAATAGAAACACCAATTCCTCCAGCTGATTTGCTAATAACAGCACACTCCTTCAAAGTATCATATATTCCCTCAATACTGTCATCTTTCATACAGACCAGAAAACAGCTACTCAACTGCCAAACCACATCAAACAAAACTACATAAATGAAATATTCAAACAGATGAGGATCAGAACTCAAATAGCAACTATACAATCATACTTGGGGTCGCGGGGTTCCTGCATTGAAGAGGGTTGGAGAAGCATGAGTGAACCAACCCTCAGACATCAAATGATATGTTTTGAGAACAGAAACAATGTCATCCTTGTGGATTCCAACAGAAACCCTCATCAACATGTGCTGGGGCCTTTCCACAACCTTTCCATCACACTTCAATAAATAGGACTTTTGAAGAGTTTTGAAGCCAAAGTAGTCATAGTCAAAATCTCTATCATAGATGATCTCACTGTCCAGGCATGCAGCATTCTGAAACCAAAAGAAGATGCAACTTACTTACAGGTTCAAGCTTGTACCCAAACAAGCACGAAAAAGAATCTAAATCAAACATCTGTAACAAAAAGATTAGACAGTTTATTTTTCACTAATATGATTAGAAGTTAGAGAATTTTATAAAGGCACCAAGCCAAATTGTTATAACTGGACCCTTAGAATTACAATTTCAAATGTCTTTGTATTTAAGTATGGCCCCACATGATTCAACAAATGAAAAGGCCCTAGATGGCTCAACAAAAGGATTCATAAAGCCAAGCCCAAGCGGTTGGGAATGCTTTGTTGAGTGTTCGTATATTTACTCTTCAATACCTGAAATATATATTTCAGCTCTCTAAGTTTATTACATATAATAATTGAATCAATAAGCACAATAATTGAAAGAGTGAGGAGCCAACAGGTACTAGGAATTACAGTAACATCATTGAACTTATTACTATTCTGGATATTATAGATCTGACAATAATCCACTTCTCCCTTCAACATGCAACAGAATGTCAAACTTTAAATTTGATTAAATTTAGCCCCTCAGAAGCAAATGCAGAAAATCCTTTTACAGACAATTTGGTAGGAAGTACCTTCGTGATAATTTCATAAACATCATCAGCAACAAGTGGAGCCTTCTGCCCAGATCTCTTGTCAAAATGATTGTACATATCTTTGATCCTGCATTACTCATCCACGTCAAACCAATTATTCCAGCATAAAAATTGTTCAGCTCAAATCAAGATTTTATAAAAACTCAGTTTCTATGGGGCACTTACATCTCCGAAAATGATTTCTTTGTGTTCTTATGCAGATTTGAAACAGCAATTCTTGCAGCCAACTGCATCACAATGTCAATCAATCACACAAACACAAATAAATCAAGCCAAACCCAAATAAGTTCTGACAGATATGTGTAGGAGTACTCCTTTATCCTCTTCAGATATCATGATGGAGATTGAGTTTAAGGTTTTTGGGCATTCTAAGAAGGGAAATCATTTTATGAAGATGTGTAGTGATGGCTATTTTATGAGTGATTTGGATATACAAGAATGCAAGAATTTTTTCAGACAGTTTTCTTGGTATTGATGAACTATGGGATAGAGTTTGTTTTTTGACTTCTTTTTTAAAGGAATTTTAAGGGTGTGACTCTGTTATTTGGGGGTAATTGGGTTCATTTTGTGGGTTGTGAGTTTGTTTTATTTTCTTTTTTCTTCTTGTTTGAATCAAGTTGTTGCTTTCAAAAAACAAAAATGATAACAACAATAATAACTTCTAACAACTTTGAAGATATAAAACACGCGAAACTGCAGTAAAGAAGACAACTGTTAGAGAGACAATTGTTAGAACTGCAACAAACTCATTGTTCCCAGATACCAAACACAACCTCAAACCAAAATTTTGAGTATATCAAATACAATTACAGAGATCAAATTGTTAAGTTTCCAACCTAAAAGCATAAGCTTGTAAGTGGAGGGCCCAATACAGGTATATAAAGCTATAGAAAACCTTTTATTTAAGCAATATGGGATAGAATGGATTCTATTATTCTACATTCCCCTCGCATGTAGGCTTGTTTGGGCATTGTCACGTAGATAACCAATGCTCTTATACCGTGTTAAGTTTCCAACTTAAAAGCCTAAGCTTGTATGTGGAGGACCCAATACACGCAGATAAATCTATAGCAAGCCTTTTATTTAGGCGATGTGAGATAGAGTGGATTCTATCCTTCTACAGAGATCAAAGACAATTGTTTGAACCATGATGATCACATTATCCCCCCAAACACCAAACATAATCTCGAACAACAATTTCATGTATATAAAACTCATAATGTGCAGTTACAAAGATCAAATGAAGCACAATTATTCAAACCACGAAAAACCCATTATTTACCTGTTATCAAATATACCCTCAAACAACAATCTTTACTATAAAAAAAATCAATAAAATGCAGTTATAAATATCAAAATCAACTATAATTGTTAGAACTCGATGAACCCACATAGCAAAACGAAGTGGAACTACATACCAAAGCGTAATCAGGGTGGTTTGTAGCCATGGCTGCCGCAGTCTCTGCAGCCAACTCATCGAGTTGGCTTGTGGTGATACCCTTGAAGACCCCAGCACAGACCTTCTGAGCTACGAGCACAGGATCGCAGTGCTCAGTGCTGAGCCCATAAGTCAGCTTCTTTAGATGGGCAGTGATCTTGTCGAAGCAAGCCGATTCTTGATGACCATCTCTGTTCGCCACATGCATTTTTTTTTCCACTTGTACGTGGAATTTGAGAGCAAAATTTGCAATATATTGTGCGAGTTTTGAGTGGGGAGTTTCGTCGAACGGTATTGGGATGAGTAATACATGTGTTCTCTGTGTGTATATATATATATAATATATATTAGAGAGCGAGAGAGAGAAGTGTATGAAGGAAGCAGAGTGCAGAAGAAGGAAGACCTTGGGTTTGGAGTCTGAATGTTAATATAGATTTGGTTTTTGAATTTTCCCGCCAACACCTAACAGGATTATCGGTTCCCGTGGCAGTTGGTTTGTTTGTTTGGTTTTATTTTTATTTTTTAAAATTATCTTTACGCCCTCTCTATTTTTAAAAATTATAAATGTGGAAAAAATTATTTAAAATTGGACAATATTGTGTCAAATAAATATTTAAAGAATATATCAACTTGTATATATATTCTGTAAAGTACAAAATTATATATCAATTCAATATATAATAAGATGAAGTAGAGAAAGACTAATTGAATAATAATTTTGTAAAAATCAGAAAATTATTCAATTAACAAATACATAAAACAGAAAGCATAAATTAAACAACCTACACGTTTAACAGAATCTGAAGTAGGAAATCGTCTAAGAAAATTGATCGAGACAAGTGTTGAGCACTTTGTCCTTAAGACAGAATTCGCCCCTCCAATAGATGCTTAGAGTTCAATGGACGTTTGTCTCACAGGATACAGTGATCACGTTTGAAGATGAAGTATTACAATCTTCAAACACAGCGAACCAGTAATGTCTATCTCTCTCTCTTTAAAACAGTATGCAAACACTGATAATGCAAGAATGAATTGAATGCTAAATGAGTGAAATCAATGTCCTATTTATAGACGAAATGGTGCCCCTTCGTGATGTGCTTAAGGGCACCATTACAGAACAGTTACAACTGTTCTGAAAGAGCTGCCTAGTCATTATGGGTTGTGAGCTAGCCTAAAAAGATAATGGACTTGGTCTAAATGACTCGATCCGGTTTGGTGCGAGCGCGCGCGTGTGGTTTGGATCAAGCCAAAGTTTGGGTAAGTCCTCTCCTCTCATAAAACTTTGGTACCTCTTGGGGCCCAACCCATAGGTCCAATGTGAGAGTATATAAACACACAAACTTCCCACTTTTTTCCGATGTAGGATAAGATGGTTATCACCTTCAACCACTTTCATTTGGGTGATTTTACACTATAATTTTTGATTCAAACCATTAATATTTTGAGCTTATTAATATAACATATTAATCTTCTTCTTGAGATGAATGTATTCCAATATGGGCCAACTTCAAAAGGCTTGTGGGACCCATATATAAATTAAGCTAAAGTAGCTTACTTAAGCTCAAAATATAACAATAAAGACATCCTTTACTTTTAAAATTTTGATTATAGTAGGACTCCAATTGTAAAATTGTCATCAATAACCGTGGTTTTATTCCCAAACATCACACACACACACACTCTCTCTCTCTCTAAAACCACCCTCTTCCTCTGCAACTCTTTCGTTATTCAACCAGCCACGGCAATAAGTTCACAAGATTTGTAATAGATCACAGTCTCATTTTTCTTCCTTTCTCTTACATCTTAATTTTCTTTCAGGTTCAACCACAACTGCTCTGCTTGACCTCCATTACGACGTTGCTTTCCTCCCTGCACGTCCTTTGACCATCACCTCATCATTGATTTTAAGGCTTTCAAGTCTCTTGGGTTTAATTTGTTTATTTGGGTTTTGAAATGTTATAGGAAGAAGTGGGAATGGTGGGGGTGGCAGTGGTGATACAAGGAAAGGGAGGGGTGACTTGGGTTTGATTTTGTTTATTTGGATTTAAATTTAAATGGACTTTTGAAATTTTTTAAAAGTGATTCTTTGGTTGTATTATAACTTTGTGGACCAGCCTCGTGGCGGGGCTTTAGGTGGTGTCTACATCATCACCGGGCGATGTGATTAGGGGGGTTTAGAAAACAAACAAAGGAGTCGCCACCTTATTTTTAAGGAATAAGGAAACCATGAAAAATATTTTATTTTTAAAATCAAAACAAAACAAACTCCATTTTCAATGAAAAGACAGTCTACAAACCAGAGTTGGATCCGGGGGCTAGGTTACGACGTGGGAAGGTTCCAAGCTTTCACTTGTAGGCACCCACCTCGCCCTAATTAAAGGACTTCTAATTTATTTGGGCTATTTAAATTTCTTATTACAAACAATCCTAAATAATCTAAATCAACCAATAAAGTAGTGATATAAATGCATTATCTATATTAGTTATATTAATAAATAAATAAAAATATATACAAACAAACCCTAAGAACCTAGGACACCCTATGGGCATCCTAGGGCGGACTTGAGCCCTATTAGCGCCTACGTAACTTACTAGTATCACCTAGCAAGTATCAAAGTCCACGTAGTTCGACTACCCTAGGAATCTCCTATTGTAATCGATCACATCATCAAAGGTATTCAACCTAATTCAAGACTCTAACTTCGAGAGTTTTTTGTTTGTTTAAAATCATTTATTCAAAATCATTTCAAATTAAAAGACTTTCTTAAAATCCAAATATTCTAAAACAATTCTTATCTTTAGAATCCAATTCCAATTAAAAATCTTTTTCAAAGATTTTCAAGAAAACAAATCATATGGGAGGAATTTCATTCCAAGGTAAAAAATCTTTAAAACATTTCAAATCTTTTGAAAATCAATTAATAATCAAATATCTCATAAAATCATATTTATTTCATAAATATTGCATCAAAAATCTTTTAGAAAATCTCTCGAAGATAGACTCTTCAATCAATTGAAACACACAATTCAAATCATGATCTTTACAACAAATGAAATTCCTAGGAAAGGTCAAGTGACCTTCCTAGCCTAGGGTCTCTAACTAGCCCTAAAGTTAATCTAAAAACCTAAAAATACTAATGCAATGCATGCTGAAATTTAAACAAATAAGCATGTAATTAATTCTAAAAATGCATGAAAATGCCCCTAAATGCACACTAATTAATCTATGTGAGCCTAAGCATATTTCTAAGTTGGATTTGGCCTAAAAATGATTTTTAGAATAAATTTAAGGACATAAACAAATCTAGACAGATTTGAATATGTACCCTAAATTACTCTAAAAACCATGAAAACAAAGAATAAAAAAGGTGAAAATGTCCTAGCATGCTTTCTACATGAATATTTTAAATTACTATGCAAAAACATGTCAAAAATTACACCAAAATATGCTTAAACGATTGATTTAAACACAAGGGAAGGATCTCACCTTTGCACGCTCCCTCGTACACATTTTATACATCCAAACCATCAAATCAATATCACAAGGGAAGGATCTTACCTTTGCACGCTCCCTCGTCCACATTTTTTATATTCAAACCATTAAAACCATGGCAAGCATTCAAATAATCATAAAAGCACAAATAAAAAGACTCAAGACTCATCACATATTAAAATAACATATTGACATACTCATATTACCATTAAAATCACCAATCAATTATCATGAGATTCGAATAACAACATAAATATATCAACATTTATTCTAAACATGCTTACACATAAAATAACAACAAATCTAACCCTACTCATGCATGCATACATAAAATCACAATAAAACTAACTAATCCTAAACATGCATATTAACATAAAATAATAACAAAACTAATCTTAAACATATTTAACCACATAAAATCATAATAAAAATAACCCTAATCATGAATGCTAAACATAAAATAACAAGAAAACCTAACCCTAACATGCATACTCACATAGAATAATGATAAAATTACTTCTAATCATGCATACGTACATAAAATAACAAGAAAACTAACCCTAACATACATACTCATAATAAAACTAATTAACCCTAGGCATACATCCTAACATAAAATCATAAATGAAACTAATGAACCCTAGACATGCATACTAACAACAAAACTAACTTTAGTCATGCAAGCTTCATTAAACAAACACCATGTAATAACCAATATTATTCTACATATGCAAACAACCAAGAAAATATACATTTTGAATACATGAGGGTGGAGAAACAAAAAGGATTTTCATGAAAATCAATCAAAGAACAAGACCATGGTTGAGTGTTTACCCTTCGATCTCCTTCTTGGCTACTCTTCTCCAAGCTTCTAGCCTTCGATTCTTGCCCTTTCAATGGTGTAAAGATGAAGGTCCAGATCTGTAGCCTCCTCTCCCAAAACCCTAAAATTCTCCTCCTTTTTCTCTCTAACTCCATAGTGTAGTATATATAGAGCTAGGGTTCAAATCCTTGAATGGTGGGGATTTAATTCTCTAAAAATAATCCTAGGGTTTAGAATTAATCATGCTAGGGTTTGCCAGCTGAAAACCCTTCGAATTTATTCCAAAAGAACAAACCAAATCGGCAAAACAAAGTGGGAAAGTTTCAAACATGCTAAAAATACAAAATGAGCTCGAGTATGCTGGTGACCGTCCAAGGGCTGGACGGTTGGCCGTCCTGGCTGGACGGTTGGCCGTCCCAGCTAGGACGGTCACTAAGCTGACCTCCCAAATTTGCTTCCCCAAATTTTAGGGTTTTCGAATTTTGGCCATATTTTGGTCAAATTTGATCCAAATCCGATGGTTCAGGGCTCAAAACGACCGTGTTTTGATCCTCCACATTTTTAGAATGTTTTTGGGTTAAAATCAATTGACCATGGTCAAGGGTTTTAGCAAAAAGCTAGCCAATTGACCCGGTTGTGCCAAAATTGGTCAAATGACCATTCCTTGTTTTATAAAATTAATCAATTAGGCTTGCACCACTTCTAAAAACATGATTTCAACATGAAATTGGTACTTAACAACTTGTTTTGAAAATCTTTTGTTTTGGTGAAAATGACCAATTCACGGTCAATTTGATCGAAACCCTAATTCAGCTCATCCTTACCCGTGGGATCGATTTTGGGAGAATCCATCCCAACCATTCAAAGGCTCAATTGACACATCAAATACACTCCCCACATCCATATAAACCTCATGAAACAATCCGTTTCGAATTCGGAGGTCATTCGGAAATTATACGAGAAAAAGGACGAAAATGCCCTTCAAGTCGCAAAAACCCTAATTACCTATCGAGCTCTCATCAGAATGCCATGAAAATTTACAGGGATGTTCTAAAACACCTCAAAAGTCAAATGCAATACAAATGGGTTGATTCCAATCCAAATGTACACATGAAATAATGAATTGTCATTTTCCTCAGAAAAGGGCAATCTGGGCAATTTGGTCTTTACAAGGCCAATTCCTCACCCAATGATCAGCTATTCTAGTTGATCATTTGTATGAACACATAGTAGAAATAATTGGTAAAAATGGGGTGTCCACAAACTTGTCGATGATGAGTGCCTAGAGAAAAGCAATGCTCCAACATTGAACCTGCCAAATTAAAATGCTCAGGCGCCAAAGTCAATATGATTTAAAAAAAAATAATGGAGTTTGGTTATAGTGGAGATGGAAAATGCTTAATGTTCCAAAAAAATTTATTTCAAAAGTGAATTTCAAATGATGTGGCCCATGATCTAATCATTCACTTTTTTAGTAAATTCTTTATTGATAGTAAATGAAGACTTAGGGTTCATTTGGGATGTTTTTTTTTTAACAAACTTTTGGAATATATAGCATTACTGATTGGAGATATGATCCATATCTTCAACTAGTTGGTGAGTCCTTTATAGGTAAGGTCTTCTATTTTAATAGAGATGTTATGGACCTTAACAGGTAAATAAATGTAAAAATAGACATTCTTATTTACTTTTTGCAAGGTAAGTTAAGGTAATATGGGCTTTGTTAGCCTTATGGCTTCCACCTTGGTTGGTTAATTTTGATGATAACAATCATTGTATTGTGATTCTATTTGATTTGCATATTGTGTATATTTGCTAGCATGAATTGTGGTAAAATTCACGATGATGTGAATATCTTTGTCTCATGGATTTATTGTTGCATCATGAATTTGTTTTACCTAAAATATGCATATGCTTTAAATGATAATCTTTAGTATCTTTATATGCATATTGTTAGGGGGAGCCACAAATCATTGATTGATTTATTTATTCTATATGCACATTGTGCTCAATGTTTGATGATAACAAACATTGTATTATGTATATTCAATTATACATATACTTTGTCATTCACTCTTGTTAATTGCTAAATATTATTGAGTGATTATTTGACTAGCCTTGTTGGTTAATTGACATTATCCTATAGTTATTATTTATCCATTATAGTATATATATATGCTTATATATAAGAATAGGATTCAAATTGTCAATTGAAGAAGGCTCAACCATCATTAAAGCTAAGCTCAAGTGAATTTGTTGAACAATCACTAAAGAGCATGGAGCAAAAAGCTACAATTTTATTGAAGTCAAAGATGGAACCTAACACATGCCAAGCACAAGTGTTGAAGAAATTCTGTGAAGATTTTATCTTGTGTGAGTGCTTAGGATTTATTATGTAAATCTCTCTTTAGGATGAACTACATTAGCTCAATTAATTATGACTTAAAGACCATATGTTTTAGCTTTGGAAAATCACATTTTGGTCAAAAATTGATTTTAACTCTTAGTGGGCTATTTGGATTCAAAAGACAAAATGTTTTTATAAATGCTGAATTTTTCCTGACGAAAACTTCCAACTTAAAATGGGCATATCTCTCTCATCCGGACTCCGTTTTCGATTATCTTGGCGGCCACGGAAAGCTTGAGAAGTCTAGTTTTCAAATATGTAACTTTCAGAAGATGCAAAAATTGGCCTTAGTCGACTAACACCCATGCTTAGTCTACTAATCGAAGTGCAGTAGCTGTTTTCTGGAAAAATAAGCCTCTAGTCGACTAACACTTTGTCTTAGTCAACTAATCCACTTTGCCTAGTCGACTAACCGTGTCCGGAAAGTGTTTTTAAGGTATTTTAAACCTCCTAGTCGACTAACACATGTGCCTAGTCGACTAACACATGTGCCTAGTCGACTAATCAACCTGACACTTCATAACAGTTAGTTTTTAACGGCTCTATTTTGTCTCTAAACAGCCATATTCATTATTGGGGCTATTAATACTCATCATATGAGTCTTGAATGAGCTAATGATCACACTCAAACCTATACCAACATAGTTCACATCATTCTTGTTTGATTTTAGTCAAAATCATCATACTCTCTTGAAGCCAATCTAGTTCATCTATTTGAGAGATATTAGTGAGAACTTTCAATTGTATTTCATCTACTCATTGGGGAGTTTTCTTGTTGTATCTATATCTCATCTCTTTGTAAATCTTGTGAGTGCTCTTGGTGAGCATTGGAGAGTTGCTCTTTGTGAGCATTGGCCAAGCATTCTTTGTGAAGCTTGAAGAAGTGTTCTTTGTGAGCATTAGTGTGTTCTTTGTGAGCCATTTGCTAAGTTCTTTGTGAGCTTGAGGTGATGGTCTTCCACCTGGGATAAAGAAGATCGTGTAAAGGTTTCTCCACCTTGAAGGAGCTAATCCTTAGTGGATTGTTGGGGAATCCTTGGACTGAGGTACAAGGCGAGGAGTAGGCAAAGTCAAAACCTCGTCAAATCTTTGTGTTTGATTTCTCTTCCCTTCTCTCTTTCAATTACTTGCATTTATATTATTGCTTCTGTTATTAGTAATTGAACACTAATTTTTATTGGGTAATTAATTGAAAAGTTTGTCATAAACCCTATTCACCCCCCTCTAGGGTTTCATACTTGGGACAACAGGCTTTGTTTGTAAGTCAAACCACGCCTCTATTTGGCAAGGATGGATCAAGTCAGGCTGGTGGAATATTTTTGTCTCCCAAACCTAGTATCATTTAAATGATTGATTTAACGATAATGAGAATAAAGAATTTATTTTTATTTTTTTGGTTCAACAGTCAGGGTGTTTGAGCCAACTTGCGCGCACCTTGATTAAATCTCTCCCCAGACGATCTTAAGGGCATACCCTCCCACATCAGCTTGGTGTATTCATGAATTAATTCATGAAGTACTCCTCAGAATTAAAAAAAATAAAAATTATAAATCAATGAATATTGTGATTAATAGTCTTTATAAAGGTTTATAATATTTTGAATGATTGTATTAATATTATTTTAGAGAATGATACAAGAGTTAAAAATAAGTCATGTTTATAAAGAAAGAAATAAAGCCCTAGTTAATTAGGTCTATCTAGGTTATAAAATAGAATGCACTTAAATTTGAGATCTTATATTGAGTTTTCTTTGAAAAAATGTTACCCCTTGTCCTTGTTAGATTAGCTCATGTGTTAAAATAATAAATAAATAAACCTTTGCTTGCAAAATTTGTGGCTTGAAAACGTGGAAACAAATGTTGCATTGTGGTGCATTTTGTGCCTCTTTGGATAGTGAAGAGAAGCAGTTTTCTTGGCTTCTTAAACTTGCGCTCCATTTGGCAAACCAACAAGCGGCTTCAAAATCACTTTAAATCGATTGTGGAAGAATCAGGTCTTCCCCTGATTCAGAAGCAGCTTTACTACTTTTTGATACAAAGTATTTACATAATACCGAAAATACCCTTACAAACATAACTTCAACAACTTTCATTCCCTTCATATCCCCACATAAATAAAACCTAACCTAAATTATTTATAATTTAAATTATTTAAATAATTTAAAATATTTAAATAATTTAAATAATTTATATCATTCATACTATTTATTAAATAATATTTTTCATATTATTTATCCTTAATTGTAAAATTATTTATAATTTTATTGGCAAGGGTAATTGTGTCATTTCATATTTAAAAGCAACTTCTTCATATGGCGTCCAAACAGGTAGTAAAAGCACTTCTAGTGCCAAAATCACTTTAAAATACAGTATCCAAACGCAACTGGATTCTGATTCTGCTTCTCTAGATTCTGCTTCTCTTGTGCTTGTGCTTGTGCTTCTGCTTCTGCTTCCAAACGGGTCTTTGACAATGACTTGAAAAGCAAAGTGTT
Organism: Hamamelis virginiana; assembly: GCA_017140935.1. Classification (NCBI taxonomy): domain Eukaryota; kingdom Viridiplantae; phylum Streptophyta; class Magnoliopsida; order Saxifragales; family Hamamelidaceae; genus Hamamelis; species Hamamelis virginiana. The sequence continues at coordinate 201,454 of JAESVK010000769.1, forward strand.
GTCGGCGGTATAAGTGTTTTGTCGGCAGTATCCAAAACCGGCTCCACCGCTCCATCGCGCCCTCCCTCTCCCTCACACCCTCCAAGGCTCCAATATTCTCTCAAGTCTGATAAGATTTTCCTTTTAGAGTGCATCAAAATTTACAAGGCCAACTCAAATCTTCAACTACAGATCTCTCTCTCTCTCTCTATATATATCTATATATATATATAACGAAGGGCAACTGAAATGGCGGAAAATAAAGAACCTTCCACGTCGAGTCCATTGAATCAAGGGCCCCCTGCACAAGACCCCGACGATCCTGCAAAGTCTCCCCCTAACTCTCCTAATTCATCCACTCGCAAGGTCTCTCTCTCTCTCTCTCTATATATATATATATATAAAATCCGAATGATTCTTTTAAGCCTAATTTCCACTCTCTTAGAAGAATACTGGATTTCTTATATCTGCTTTGTTTCTCGGATCTCCTATTACAAAACACAAGCCTTGATATGCTGCACATACAATTTCCAAATTGCTTTTATATGATTGGTCGATTGTCAGGTCTTTTTTTTTTTGTACGGACTATCCTTGAATGCACGAAACTGTTATTTTACATTGGAAAGTTTCAGCGATAACTTGGGTAAATATACAAGTGTAAATTTGGGCATGCTTTGGAACCATACAAAAAAGACCTAACATTCTGAAATTATAGGAATTGGGGTTGTAGCGGCCTTAGAGATGCTGTGCTTGTAATTTTTGAAGTCATTGAGTTCCAGTAATTAGGAAATGCATGCTATTATTCTGAAATTTTTTGGGAATTTTAAGGACGATACTTCATTGCTTTACATATTGCATTTAATGAATGGATCCATCACCAGAACTTATGAAATGGGACTACCTAAATTTTTATTGGAACAGTATTGTTTAATATTTTTAGTCTCCCCATTTAGGACATTGTATTCTACCTCTGAACGCTGTAAAAAATATGCTAGAGCCATTAAATTTCCATGGACGTGTAAACATACCCTTAATTATTATTATTATTTTGATAGGTTGATGGTGGGCTAGGAAGAAAGACTAGGGGTTTTTGTTTGGTTGTCCCATGGAAATTGAATGGTTCAATTATAATTTACATGGCATTAAAGGTACAAATCCATTGTCTTAAATGGGGCCAATGGGTCGTTTACAAAAGTTAGAATGAACTTTTACCATAATTGGTGTTAAAAAGTCAATTTTTAAAAATTCATGTGGAAGACACTATTAGTATCATGAATATGAAGAGTAAATAAGGCTGAGAAATAATCATCACTAACGGGGTTTTGAGGTTTGAACAATAGTAGTGGAATTTGGTCTCAAAGCTGGTGCAAGATGACAATTTGGCCAATCAACATTGTATCTTATTGGGATTGGCCTTGATTACAGGGATTATAGGATGTGTTTTCTGAACCTACCACCAAAGTATCAAACTTCTCAGTTTTGCTGTCCTTGGTAATTTGATCAATGCCTAAATGATAATTATGACGATCACCATTTTCAAATGATGTACATGGTCTATTAGTTGTACCAAGCTTGTTATATTTTCATTTGTCCTTGCATAACTTGCGCTTGTGATACTTGTTTTTGCCTTATTGTCATTATCAGCATACCAAGCCAAGTAAAAACTTGGCCCACTACGCTGGCTCTCCTCATTTGGCTCATTCAATATTCCCTCCCTTAGGCTATCCAACTAATTGCCACTTGGGTCTTCATTGTTAGAGACAATTACCAAGTAATTTAGCATAAATCATGCATCATCCCTTTTCCATTACTTTAGGAATGTCTAAAGCTAACATCTTCATGTAGGGTACAAAAATTGTATCTTCAACTTTTCATGGTTGAGATGGTTCTGTAATTCAGTATGGGCATGTAACTCTTCTAATAAAATTTCAGATCTTTTTTCCAAAATAAAAATAAAATAAAATAACATTTATGTGAAAAGATGATTAATTTTGTAAATAACTCATCAAGTTTGTTGATGAAATCTATGTATAGAACAGTGGAGGTGCATGAAACCAAAGAACAGCTATCCAATTCTATTGGTGTGTAATCACGGAGGTCCTACAATTGATAGGCGTGAAATGCTTGATTCCAATGAAGATGTTGGATTCATTTTTTGCTTGCAACCAAAATGAGCCTTCAATTTTTGTTGACTTGTGAAAATTTGTTTGATTCCTCATTTGACCTTCAAGAAAGTTCAAAGAAAATGCTTTTTTGGTTGATTGTGGTGTGGTGGGTTTCTGAATATATAAAAATATTTTAGTAGACAATAAGTTGAAGTTGGTTGCCATTTGATTGAAATCCTTCTACATGTCATTTTAGTGCCAGTAAGTTCAAATTTAGCATTTTGGAGGGGACAAATTTTGAATAATAAATGATTGAAAATATTACAAAAAAAATTTTGCATTTAAATTATGGGGAATAGTTAGAACATATATACGCAAAGTTAAGCAAATGGTTTTTCTATGAATTTCTAGTTTTATTATTAATATAGTTTGTCCTTAAAAGAAAAGCTTTGGCTTCATTTGAATTGATGAAAAAAAATTTGGTGTAAAATTTTTTTTTTCACATTGTAATACTAATATTAAGGACATGAAAAGAATCCATTAAAAAAAAAAAAAAACAAACTTTGAAGTTTGTTCGTTTTTTTATTTTTTATTTTACATACTGCTCTTTATCGAAATAATTGGAGACCTATGGAAAAGAAAATATGGATAATTTTTGTTAGATGCAATCTATGCACGTAATCTTTGATCTATTTAAATTCAATGTTACAGCATGGTTTTGAGAGTGCTAATTAGGAATCAACGGAGCTAACAATTCAGATTACGGCGGCGTCAGTCCAATTGGAACAGGAGATCTAAATAAACAACACCATAAAGTCAAATTTTTTATGTAAAAAAAAAAGAGCAACTATTGTGCGAGAACTTTACGATAGGTTAGTATGGTGATAAAGCAACACTTGGAGAGTAACCTTCCTACCCCCACAATCAAATTAATTTTTTAGGTTAGGTTCACTCTTAAGTTGACAAGGCTTTAAAAACTACCGAAAGCTTCATAGATTAACAATCTATGTGTCCGCACATGCTCTATTTTAGCGCACATGCTCTATTTTAGCACACATCCTCATAAGAAAAGGATTATATATATATATATAAGGGATTCTATTATAAGGTGCACCTTACGCAAATTTATGTAAGGTGACTTCCATAAGGCCAAATGCAGAGCAGATTTTGAAAAATTGACTGTTGGATTAGATGAACTACTAATGACTTTCATGTTCACCAAAAATCACAATGATCCAACGGTCAGTTCCTACAAAAACCAACTGGGAAAAACTGGTGACATTTTAAAGAACAAAAAAGTCACAATTTTTCACTGAGACATTGACCCTTGGATCATTGTGATTTTTGGCGAATATGAAATTCATAGGTAGTTCATTTAATCCAACGTTCAGTTTTTCAAAATCTACTCTGCATTTGGCCTTATAGAGGTCACCTTACGCAAAGTTGCGTAAGGTGCACCTTATAATAGAAGCCATATATATATATATATATATATATATATATATATTATAGACAACAACTCATTTACTTGTCATATGGTATTGACTGTTGTGTTTTATCAGGCTTGCTATGCCGTTCTCCAGAGTTGGGTTTCAAAGAAGTTTATGACTGGATGGTAATAAGCTTGGTTAGAGAAGTTTACAATATTAGTTTGTTTCTTTCCTTTTGAACTTTTCCTAGCTTAACCTTGGGGTTAAATTGTGAAATTGCAGTGTGGTTCTTTTTCCCGTTGCTGTTACGTTTTTTGTTACATGGTGGTTTATTCAGTTCGTTGATGGTTTTTTCAGTCCAATGTATGAAAGGCTTGGCATTGACATATTTGGTATGTCCTTAAAGCACTATCAGATGTTTTTTTTTTTTATGCTTGGGGGCTGTGAGCCTATGACAATTAGCTTTTCCTTCTCAGCATTAGGCTAGGGGTGATGTAAGAAAGATGATGACATGGGTATACATGTCCGAGATGATGACCTCAAAATGAAACAAACTTCTACACAGGTGTTTTTACCCAAAACAATTAACTCGTATGCATCAATGTGCTTGGCAGCCGAAATTGATAAAATGACTTACCTTGTTGCATTGTTTGTGCGGAAGTTTTTAAGCATTTCAGTTGGTAGTGCAAACCATTTTGACACAGAGAAAGAGGAAACATAGCAATTGAAATTTCGAGGACACTATTCCTTGCAGTTATGAATGATTTAAATTACCCAATGTAGTCTTAGTGTTGTTTTAAGTTACCCAAGGCAATAAAACATAAGTAAAGAACACAAAGATTTATGAGGAAAACCCTTGCGGGTAAAAAACCTTGGGAACACTAAAAATCACTATGAATGAAACCAAAGTACAAGAACCTTGATACTACTCATAGACAACTGACACTTGAATCAAACAAACTCAAGTAGGATCCCTATCTTGCACATACCACCAACGAATTCACGCTAGCCTTCACAGTTTTCCACGAATCAAATCATCGATCCTAGTTTCACACCGAGTCCATGGCAATACACCAGAAATTCACTGGCACAATTCGAATCCACGAATCAATCACGAAACAATGTATGATGAGTTTATGGAATGAATAGAACTCATAAACTATGCATGATAGTGTATAACTATGATCCAGAGATAAGATCATGCATAGAGAATTAGGGTTTTCTTAACACAATAGCACAAAGCCTTTTCAATGTGAAAACCTTACCTTAATACGACTTAAACAAGTTTTAAATACCTATAAGAAAGAGTCATGATCGGACAAAACTATTTAGAAATTAAATATAAAAAACATTAGGAAATTTTGCTAAAAAATTGATTTGGATCCAGCTTCGAACCTTGGATTGATCCATTTCACCTCTACCCATTGGATCGATCCAACAATATACCTTGGATCGATCCACCTCTGCATATCATAATTTGGATCAATCGGGACAAATATTTTGGATCAATCCACCTTATGCAATTTTCAAAAAATAATTTATTTAAAAATATTTTTGACCAATCAACCTTTGTGGATCATCCCTAGGTACACTAGACATTCTAAACCACCTTTGGTTATTTAAAATACCTAGGTTTTAGGTCAACTTACCATCCTAAGCTTGTATAACCTCATTTACATACTTGATATGACTTCAAGCTCTCTTTGAGTTAGTCTTGGGAAAGTTCCAATGCATAAGCCTTCATACTTTGTAACTTTGAGAAACATGGGCTTGTGGATCATTTACAAACACATTCTTTTGTTAACTGAATTAGCCAACACATAAATGTATATACCTAACACATAACAAAATAATTTAATGGAGAAAGAAGAAAAGGAAAAGGAATAGGGTAATAACTGAAATATCTACCTGTCTTGAGAGAAATTTTAACTTCTTTGCATTCATTCAAAGTTGATTCTAAGAGGTTTTATATATTTAGAGCATAGGCTAATTCTTGATGTCCTTCAAGATGTTTGAAAGTTCCTTGTTCCTCTCAGTTTCTCAACTAGTAATGTTGTAGATTTTACCTCGATCTTAATAGATTTTAAATTCATAAATTTGGAGGTTTTTTAGGCTTGATGGTAGTCTAGGTGATGGAATGATGCTTGTTTGGAATATACCCAGTTTTACATCCTCGACTTGGGAATCCACAATGTTAAGTTTCAAAAGTGGGGTCCATGAAAGGTTTATTTGAATAACATTATTCAACTGCCTCATGCCCCAATAGCATTTAAATTCATAAATTTGGAGGTTTTGTTTGGCTTGATGGGAGGCTAGGTGCGCACTGCTTGTTTGAACATTAGTCCCTTTTACATCCTCAAGTTGGGAACACCCAATATTTTAAGTTTCAAAAATGGGTTCCATGAAAGGTTTGTTCGATCAACATTGCGTGACTGCCTCACACTTTCCTCCCCAACACACAATTGTTCAAAACTACATCTTAAGATCCAAGGTTGTTTTTCATATTGCTGCATCTGATCACGAATGGCATCGCATGAGTTAAAATATTGTTATTATGATTCAGAATAAACTTCTGGACATCAATAGTTTTTGGATAGCTTCATTTTGTATGGTTCAATAGATTATTTAATTACCTATTGAATTAGCCCAAGATTGTGTGATTTGGATATCACGGCAGATTCATGGACAATATGCAAATCTGTAGCAGGCTTTTTATTTTGGAGTATTTCATTTTGGTCAATCCCACAGGATATGATTAGATTCCTATAATTTATAACACTGTTGCTTGATACTCCAAAGAATTGCCTGGAGAAATTGGAAGAGTCTCATGAGCAGTCACCACTGAAATTTTTTGTAAATCTCCTATTTCTTTTCTTCAAAGTTCCTACATAGTGGCTAATAAGAAGATCACCAAAGAAGCAACTTTTAGATAAATTAGAGGAATTTAATTAGAAATACAAAGACGCTTTAACATAATTTTGTTGAGATACTAAGTAGGCTTCTTGCAAAGGTGTAGACTTGCTTAATGAACAAGTTCTACAAGAATGTGATAGCATGAATTATTATTAACCTTATAATGACCATTTTGCAACTTGTTCTGACTGTTAGGGCTGGCAATGGGCTAGGCCAACCTTAGAGCCTTATATTGTGGGGGAATTATGCAGGCTTGGGCTTGACCTAACCAAGCTTTGGAGGAACGCCCTAAGCATGGCCCGAAAAGGAACCATATGAACATGAATAGCCTGATTCTAAATTGCAATTAGGTTACTGAGGGTAGGAATTGTTAGTAGTTTCTGTGTGTTTGAGTGTTAATGCCCTCATTATGCGTGTGTAACTATGTGTTAAATGTTTTTGCTCGAAGTAATTCTAAGTCAAGTAAGTACGCAATAAATGCATATTTTGATGGACTTATGGATAATACATCAGATTGTAATTCTTTGGATCTCATGTTCCAGCTCTAAATTCATATTGAGATTTGCTGCCATCTTGTAATATAGTTTTCCAATTTTCATTTTTTGGGTCATGATTTACTTGAGGACTGGATAAACCTCATGTCTCTAGGTAAGGCACCATTGTTTCCTCTCATCAATTACTTCTCATAAGTCACGTTGTTTGTTGCAGGTCTTGGATTTGTTACATCTGTAATATTTATACTCTTCATTGGTATATTTGCATCATCATGGCTGGGTGGCACCGTTTTCTTGCTTGGAGAATGGTTTATAAAGCGAATGCCCTTTGTAAAGCACATATACTCAGCTTCCAAACAAATTGGTTCTGCTATATCTCCAGGTAAGAGCAGTTGTCATTTTTATTTATTTATTTTTACTACACAAGATTTGAACCCTAGACCAACCTAACCCCACCCTACCCCACCCCATTACCAATCCAAGCTCTAGGGGCACCAGTTATCTTTGGTTAAAAATATAATATTTGCATAACTTTTAGTTGTTTGGATACTTTAAGAAAATGTACAGAAAGTTGCTGTCATATTATCTTAGGGTATTCGTGTTCCATCATTATAGCCAGGATTGCAATAATGCCCTTGTAACAAATTGTTGTCTTGAGAAACTGATTAAAGTTATGCTTTCTGCTATTGCAGTCACAATGTGAAATGGGGTAGATTAGCTGTTTATATGATAATATTTGGTTTAGCATTCCTTGCTTTTGATGAGCAAGTGTAATAATTTTTCCAAAGGTGGGTGGTGTAATAATTTTTCCAAAGGTGGGTGGTGAAATAGAGTCCCACAAGCAGAGGAAAAAAATTGCTTCTAATCTTGCCTCTTGTGTAACAATATGGTGCCAAGGGTTTTTTTGGGATGCTAATCCTAAAAGGTCAGAGCTATAAAAAACTAATGATCTAGAGCAACTTCATACTACCAGC
>JAESVK010000769.1:209448-222962 GCA_017140935.1 Hamamelis virginiana
GTTTAGATTTGAAGGACATTAAGTCTTGGCCTAAAAGGCAAGGTCACTGGTGATAATATAAGAGGATTTGGTTAGAAGATGTTACTGAGAGAGAGAGAGAGATTCCTTTTTGTTCAACCATAATAATAATCAGCATTACTTTTATTTCCATTGGCTTGGTCTTCTGTTGTGAGACTTACACGTGAACCAACTGATTATTTATTAGCATGGCTGTTTGTGTAGGACTGGGATCAAGGGTCGTTTTCGGTTTGGGAAATGGTCCCTCATGCAATTTTTTAGATCCTTTGGAAAGAAGGAAATAGAATAATTTTTATGGGGTTGAGGTCGCTACTGAGAATTTGAAAACTCAACTAGCTAGACATCTTTTTGTGTGAAAAGGGGCAGGAGTTTCTGACGTCAAAATTATTTTCTGAAATTGTTGAATCCTTTGAGACTCCTAGTAGTTTGGAAATTTTGTGGATGATGGAGCTTGATTTAATTGATACGCGAAATATTGAAAAAGTTTTAAACCCAACAATGAATCCTGAGATTTGAAATTTTGTAGGACCTAAAACGTTGAGTTGAGATACGTATCTTAACTTCCTTGGGTTTGTATGTGAACATTAATATTCCATGAGCGATTTCCTGACTCCTAAAACTTGCCAGTGCTCGTTTTATGTGTTGTTTATATCATTACCAGGTTGGTTTTGAATGTACCTATCAAATGGAATTAATCAATTAATGCAATAGTTAATCAGTTTACCTTTACTGCATGCTAGCTTAGTCAATAATCAATCCCTTCCCTTTTCTTACAGACCAAACTACCACTGCTTTTAAAGAGGTTGCCATTATCAGTCATCCCCGTCTTGGTGAATATGCATTTGGTTTCATCACATCATCAGTTGTCCTTCAGGTAATTGTTTTAAATATGACAAGTCCAATGTAAATAGAGGCTTATATTTCTCTAAATGATTTCTTAAAAATTGCTGCCAGAGCAAACTCGAACGGACTTCAGAATATTTGGTTTATCAACCTATATTGTTTGTATGTCAAGAATTATGTTTCCAACCTCTGTTTTGGTGGCTTAATTTTTTGGGTATGAGATAGTGAATTTATTCATCTGTAGTGGTCGTTAAGAATTGTTATACACTTATAAGAAGAGAATAGCCTGGTAGGAATTGAAGAAAAAAGTACACTGACAATGTTTAAGATGGATTAAGCAAAAGGTTCAGAAAGTTCAAATCAAGAGAGTCGCATACCTGTGCTGTTCAGACTCATACCTTTGCAAACTACATATGGTTCCCTGAATTGTTATTTACAATTCTTCTTCAGAAAGACTGCTGACGGGATAACACTAACTGCCATCAGCAGGTATCACTGGGACCCGTTGAAAAGATCACTAAATACTATTTGAGATCGTAAAATGAGATTTAGACTTCAAATAAATATAATTAAAGAGTTGTTTGTAGAATGCACTTTTTATATAAAACTTTTATTATAGAAAATTTGCTTTGTTTTAATGCTAGCACAGAGACTAAATCTTTTGATGAAGCCATAGTTTCTTTGGATTACGTTTTAATCTGATTATTGGTTGATTGATTGCAGAAAGATACTGGAGATGAAGAGTTGTGTAGTGTTTATGTCCCAACGAACCATCTCTACATTGGTGACATATTTTTGGTTAATTCCAAGGAGATCATAAGGCCAAATTTGTCTATTCGAGAAGGCATAGGTCTGTTTTCTGCTTTGCCAACATCTGCCACTTTTTTTTGTTTATATGAATATTTGTGCTTTTAGCAGTCTCTTTCATTTGATCTTCTTTGCAACGTAAACTTTTGCTTTATATTTTGTTGTACATGAAAAGCGCACTAAACTGGTAAAAACTGGATTTCACATTCTTACTGCATTTTTACTTTTAATGTCCATAAAATTTACATCATGCTTCAAATATGTCCAGTTTAAGAGATGTATATTAGCTAGAATATGGAAATGTGGCTAGTTTTAGAAGGAAGAGGTACAAATTCTTTTGAAGGGGTCTAACCTATTCAGAGTCCAAATGGAGTTTATTTGTGGGAAATTGTTTTTCCACATGCCCAGAAAATATTACGTGGAAAGAGGAAAAAGCTGAAGACGATGGATACAGAAACCTTGTTTCCCATGAGGAGGATGGTAGGAATTGAGCTTAAGGGGCAGGGATTGGCTTAAAATAATTATAGATAAGAAAATTAGAACAACTGTTCCAGTTTCTATGAGAGTTAATGATAGGCTGTTCACAGAGAGTCGATGTATTAGATGAGGAAGAATTCAATGTCACTACTGCCTATGCTTTTAACATAAGTCTAGGAGAAAGCATCATTCGGCAACTTTGGTAGAAACTGTATAGATTGTTTCAAGAAATGCCCAATGGGGGGATTTCACTTCAAGGATAAAGAGAAGGTTATTGTTCTTGTATAATTGGACTAAATGGTGTGAAAGAAGCTTTAGGTAGAATCAATATGCAAGGTTTTGAAGCAGATGATAAACCATTTGAAGTGCGGAATGCTTTGGTAGAACTGGTTTGTCCTGATTGATGCAACCATTAATGGTTTGCTAATATTAGAGATATTATGACCTTTATGAAAAAAGGGGGGAAAAAGATGTTATGACATGAGAATAAGAATCACAATACTACTTTTTGTAGCAAAAAGGGTTTTCTAAGCTAAACCAATAAGCTTTGGAGCAAGCTATGAGATTTACTATGAAATTATGAGTGTGATGGGAGTGGGGGCAAAGATTATGACAAGTCAAGTCTGGTGCTATAAATTAGTTTGAATTCATTCCTCAGATGGTGCAAATTGAGGTTGTCTTTTCCACTTCAGCCCCGACAACCCACCAAAAAAAGGGAAAAAGAAAGAAAAGTTACCATTGGACCAAATTAATGTCAATAATTTTTAGGGGTCCTTTTTTAAAAAAAAAAAAAAAAATTTTAAATTTTTTTTTACTTTTTTTGGTTCAACGGTCAGGGGTGTCCAGGCCAGCTTACGCGCACCTCGACTAATCCCCTCCCTAGTCCGGTCAAAGGCAGGCCTTCCACTCCGGGACTAGGGGTTTTCATGAGGAATAAATCCCTCACAGCCTCCCCACCTTAAATTTTTAGGGGTCCTTGTAATGGGGTTTCTAGAAACCTAACTAGTTTTAAGGAGGTTCCTTGTTGCTGTCGTCAGAACAGGTGGTTTTGGTTGATGAAACACAGGAGGATGTAAATGCATAACTAAAAATATGAGAATATTTCTAAATGAAAAAAAGAAAAAGAAAATGGAATATTTGGAATTTAGGGGTAAAAGATAGGTCAAAGCTTCTCAAAATTTATGGAACACACAAAATGATCATTTCTTGTAGCTTGGCTAGATCATATATGAGGAAGAGATCTGAGTATATTATTAGCAGAGGCAGTTGTGATGTACTTCTCAAGCATTATTCACCTAGTCTACTCAGATCAGATTATAAGGAAAGTTTCATGAAATGGCTACTAGTCCAAGTGTGCTTTGACAAGCAATATCTTGGCAACCAAGAAGTCAAGTAGCATATTGATAGGTGGTATTTGGATGCCCAATGAAAATTGAATGGGTTTGCATTTTACATAGTGATTAAACATACATCAGAAGTGTATTATCGATGCATCACCGCAATCACCAAGGTAAAATAGAAATGAGGTCCTCTATCAAGATCTGAGAATACGTTTAAACTCATTTTACTTTCTATGTAAGACAAGATTGATTGTTTCAATTTCTATGGGAAATGACGACACCATGTCTTCATGTGTACATCCATATTCTTAAGTGACACATGCTTTCTTGTCTTGCAAATAGTCAACATAATTTATATTGCATGCTAGTGTTATTTATTGACTTCTGTTTTTTGGCTGTAATTCAGAGATCATTGTTTCGGTGGGTATGACAATGCCACAGGTGATTTCTCCAATAGAAACAATTTCTTAGCAGAGTGATAGGATCTTCCTGAATCGAATCAAATAATACAAATGCACAAAGTACTGGTGATTCTGCAACCACTTTCTTTGTTTTGTTTTTCTCTGTTTTGTTTTTATTTTTCTTTGTTTCTGTCTGTTTAATGCATCAAAACAATCTGTCTGGTAATATAGATGGTAAAATTGGATGCTTGGCCCAGGTACTTGCTTGGAGATACTCTCTACTGCGAAGACAAGTCATGTTTAGTAATGGAATGTGGTTCTCATTAGCGAATCCATGGTCCTGTTGGTCAGGCCAACATCTGTATGTTGCTCAATGTTGTATCTTTACCATTTTCTCTCTGTTTAAAAAGAAGAAAAGATGGAAAATGTTTTGTAACAGCCCACAAAATAATCTTTGTAGTGATGAATGGTCTGGTATCTATCTCCTTGGTCATGCTGTGCTGATCAATCGATGCCTTGTTCTTTGCGTGATAATGTGCTCCATAAACAATTTGGGTTGAAAATGGTTAAGAGTTTTAACGGTCTACTTACTGTTTTAAGGAGGGGTATTCAGACCACACAAAGTGTAGTGCTAAACATCCTTCTTACAATGTGTGTGGGATCCAGCATAAAGGAGGCAGCTATATGTCTAGTCATTTTTCCCACCCAAAATACTCTGCTTTTTTATCATTCAAATCCAGTTTATACTTCCATGTATGAATTGTTTAATGTATTGGTGGTTGATATATAAGAACAATAACAATGGTTAGTCACGTACTTTGAGCCAATCTCACCCAACAATAAATCCATGTGCATGAGCACATGATCTTCTTCTTATTATTATTATTATTATTTATAAATGGGCATCTCTTGAATTTACTTGGATGCAGTTGAAAGCCGAAGGGTTTCGGTTTTCCCTTCTAATTGCATAAGATAAGCCATGCCATTTCTAATAATGAGCATCCAATTAATTTGGTGTTCTTGAAGCCATGCAACTAGTGGTAACAAACAGTACCTCTTTTGGATATTTCATGGGCAAATATTTGCAAGGCTATCAATATTATGATTGAAAGTGTTGCCTAATTTAATATCTCCTTTTAGATGGGACTTCGAAGTAATTTGAGAAGAAAAATAGATCCATAGGGCAAGGTGTCGATAGTAGGTAGTTTACAATATTTATTTTGTTGCATGAAATGTCCAAAAGCTGGAATAGCTCAGTTGGTTAGAGCGTGTGGCTGTTAACCACAAGGTCGAAGGTTCAAGCCCTTCTTCTAGCGTTTCAGATATTCTGTATTTTCTTTTTCTATTTCCTCTGTTTTCACTTTGATTTTTTTTCACGTCTACATGAAGTCATGTCCCTTCATTATGGGATGGGATGATCGAGGTTATGTGTTTTATTCCTCATAGATAAAATTAGACCCCAAAAATAAAAATCTGTCATCTTATTGCTTATACATCAAAGTATACAAGTGAATAAAAATCAAACTGAAATTGCAACCTTTACTGTCATATAAACATATACATTCACCTAGAACAAGGTAATACACTCCAATATTTCTTCTGCTTCTTTTCCTTTTCTTCTATTTTTATATGAATAGAATTTAGCTCCTCTTCCGTTGAGCTGTGGGAGGAAGTTTCTCTGATGGACCGCAAGGAAGCTTCTGTCCAGTTTCTCGCTCAATCCTACTCTTCAGCTCTCTAAGTATTCGAATTTGGCCCAGCTTCTCCGGAGATAGTTTGTCCCAGTAAATCCCTAGTCACAAAATTGGGAGGGAAAAAGAAGAATAAGCTCAATGAAAAAATATAACAATTATTTTACTATTTTAAACCAACCAACTTTTGAAATGCCCTAGTCCAATTTGACAGGTTCAAGCTCACAGAGACTGGAGGGAATCTCATTAACCCTTTATAATTAAAATTATGATGCCGATAATGAACAAATTAATAAGTTGTGCAGCCTCACTAACCTTGAGGCTTTGGGATCAAAGTGTTGGTGAAAATGACTTGGGTTGGAGTGCATATGATGTCAACTGGCACATCATGTATTAATAGCTTCTCAACCGGTATATCATCTACTAGTTGTTGGTCATGCACTGCAACAGTTAAGTAGATGCAATCGACAAGAAAAATATCAAAGTTGTCAGAGCAATTAAGTAGATACAACATCAAAGTAGTGAAGTAATAGTTTTGAAAGAAAAGGGGAACAAATGGTGATGGCCCAAAGGACTGTATGTGGTGCTGTAGACACCATATGGGGTTGGGGACGACCATTCCAACTCCCAGGTATGATTATCTAATGTTCAAATGACCCTGCTGGCAGCAAAATTTCAACCATTTAAACTGGCCCCCTATAGGTGGAGGGTTCAAACCTCATCTAGCAAAATGGGGGGGAAAAAAAAGAGGCTGGGGGGTGGGGCCGCAAATGGATACATAAAATACATTTACGATGATCATTCTCCAAGGTTTTGAATGTCATGGGGAACTAAAATGATACTCAGGAAAACTGTAGGCAGGCAAATGGCATGATGCCAGTCTTCAGATAGTTGAGCTCAATAACATTCTAAAACGAAAACATTTATGTTTAAATTGGGAATCTCATATTTCCATTGCTCAAAGATAGGATAAGATCACAGAGCATATGTGCAAGTTAATATTACTACAGAAAATACATGCCAAAAGTTTTGATAACTAGAAATCTGCACAAGAAAAGGACAAAGCAGACTTCAGGATAAGAGTAAGAAAATGCACTTGCCAGAGGTGACAATCGGTGTTGAGTCATCAATGGCTCCCATGTAACGCAACATTCCATATTCAAGTTCTGCAAACCCCTGCACCACAATTTTTAAAAAATAATTAATTAAATCCCAGCAACTTCTTAGAAACTATAATCCTAAGTATGGTTTTAAATTTGCATGAAATTCCATGCATTAATTTTATTGCCTGAGTAATAAAGTTTAATAGATATTCAAAACCTTCCACCAAAAATTCTATAAATTAAAATAAAAAACATGCTGACCAAATACATGTACCTACAAATGAAGCAGGCATCAAGGATAGTATTAGGTACAGCCAATCAAAGATGTTTGCTCTACCCAGTCCAAAAAAGAAGTTCCTTGGGCTGGAAGAGGCAATCCCAATTGGAAATGGAAGTTTGTAAAAGGTAGATGGATAATCATTTCATGCAATAAAAATAGTAGTTATTTTGGTCCTGGCAATGTTAAATTATGCAACATAGCAAAAATAAGATCATATTAATGCTTTCTTTATACTAATAACAGATATATATAATGATATCACCAGCAGTAGCATCAGGAACAATAACAACAACAACAACAAAATAAACTAAAAACCCAATGTTATATATGAAATATCAAAAGCAAAACCAAGCCCCTTGCAAGACATACTGCCTTGATTAGCCCCTACTCCTAAGAAGAAGAAATTGCCAGTTCTTTTGTACAACTAGCCCATTAACACAAAAGTATAATTGCTAAATGCATTCTTATTACTCTCCCATAAGATGAGGAGAACAGAAGAAACATTTGACTATAACTAAGTTAAACTATCTTAGATTCTACAATTTTGAATTTTCCAAAATGCCATGGCTCGGGTATGTCTATCCATTCAAACTTTTAAGATCTTCTAAAGCTAGCAACAGTTGTTTTTTTTCTTTTAAATGTAAAAGAGCAAAGCTGTAATGCAACAAATAATGTGTTTTTACCTCACCCTTGCCAAGTCGTGCACCTGTCTTTGGGTCAACAGCAACTGAGCCAATGACTATTAAATCCACCTTGATCTTTTCATCCAATCCAATTGGTCTTCCGTACTTGGCAACCCCTACAGAGGTGCATGCCTCATTGATTGTACTAGGAGTCAACATACGAGATTCAAGTACAGAAAAAAACCCCGTCCTTAGGCGGGGTTGAGGGGTTAGCAGCTTCTTTCCACCTGCATATAAATGAGGATATTAAATCTTTATAAAACATTAAGTGAAAGTGAGGAATAGAAGTCTTCACTTGTCACTGATACCAGATGTATTAGGGACACAGGGTTAATGGCACTGAACATGGAGCAGAATTGAATCAACTTAATGAAAACCAAGTTAAACACAGGTTCAAATTTAATAAGCAAGACTTGCCATTCACAACACTTTAATTCAACTATTTGATGCAGCCTTGTACATCCGATTCTCCAAATCCAGCCAATCATCTAGTGTCATT
This sequence comes from Hamamelis virginiana, assembly GCA_017140935.1. NCBI lineage: Eukaryota > Viridiplantae > Streptophyta > Magnoliopsida > Saxifragales > Hamamelidaceae > Hamamelis > Hamamelis virginiana. The sequence goes on from JAESVK010000769.1 coordinate 217,591, forward strand.
TCTTTTGTTAAACATATGTACACATGTATCCTTCCTTAATAGTTCAATGTCGTTTTGTGTGAATTTCTCATCCTGTAAAAGTTTTCAAGGCACTCCTAACAAATTAACATTAATAAATGAAAGTAAAATAACTGTGAATAAAAAATCTTTTGATTTTAAGCAGCCAAAACCAAAATAACTATTATTTTTCTAACATATGATATTATGGGATCTCTAAGTTTATTATTGGATCAGAATGTGTGTTTTGTAAGACAATATCCAGTAGAGAGCAGGAAAGTGTGTTAGGTAGACACCCTACAAAAAAACTTTTACTGAAACCTTTACAAACGTTTAGAACAAGATGCATACAACACTTATATGATATATACAACGTAAGTATACATTATTTTAACTATATTTTCTATTTTTCATTTTTTGAGAGAGATAGAGAGCTCCAGTGTTGTTTCTTGTCCCTCATCACTGTAAAACAATGTGCATCATTAAGGTGGCTTGGGGCACGTCTCACATGCCTGCCCACACTAAGGTATGGCATGACATGCCACAGCCTTCTCATGCCAACACATGGCCTCCTGACACCAAGGCAACGGATGGCAAGGCTTGCTCAAGCCAAGACATGGCCTGGCATGCCACGGCCATCTGCCCATGCCAATGTAAAATCTAATATCTGTAAAAACTCTTGGAGCCACTTGGTTAGAAACACTTAATTAGGCCCTCAGTGCATATATTGCAGGAAACACCCATAATAGCAGGCCGCAACCAGCCAAGTACCCATGACGAAGCATGGACATAGGATGATGGCTACTTCTTACTAGGCAATGTGCACTTTTGCTATCATTTTTATACCCATCAGTTGTGATTCTTCCAACCATTGCATTTTTTAAGCGTCTAACACTTCAAAGCCGAATTTTTTCCAGTGGCATCAGACCGCAACCAAGTATTCTGTCCCATTGATGACAACACCTTGTATTGCTTATATTCTCTTTTTATTTGTTGGTTTAAGAGGACGTCGTACTGCTTATATTGCATTTCAAACTCATTAGGGTTCTTTTCAACCTCTAATACCTCATAACATCTGCCCGTATTACTTATGTACTAGTCGAGAACTAGGCGATGCGTGGGACTTATCATATGAGGTCTCATCTAATAAATTAATTGCATAAAAAATTTATTTTGATTGAATGATCTTGACCATTTGATCTCAATGGGGAAAAAAAAAAACTTTAAAAATTTGAAAAAGAAATTTTAAGAATCCTAATTTGACCTAGTTATTATAAGTAGAATAATCAAGAAGTATAGGAGATAAAAACAGAATGATTTGATATTAATGGCGAGCCGATTTTAAATTTTGAGATTGATTGTCCTGTGAAATTAGAATAATTTATCAACAAATGAATGATGGCCATTTGGATTTGTTTAATTGTAAAGAAAAATTCTTTTGTCAAAGGCCAATGTATTAGTACTAGAACATTAGAAGTGTCAGACCAGACCAAATTGAATGAGAGACAAATATGACTTTGTTAGTGGTACTTGGATTAGAAATATTAGAAAAGGAAAACAAGTTTAACCTAACTAGTGTGATATAACTACATCATTAGAGAGTAGTGGGGCTAGAATGAATGAGAGTTTAGAGAGGCATGCCGCATTAGTGTACTCTATTTTATATAATAATATAGATACTGTTTGATTGCAAGCTCTGTAATAATCATGTGGTTGAGTATTTTGTTCAGGTTCCATAAAAATTTAAAGTATAAGGAGCATATGGCATTTTGAAGTGTGGGCAGTAGTTTTCCGTAAGGGGCATACTTAAAATGTAAGTTTCCTTAAAAAGCCTGAAAAATCTTTACAAGAGTGACAACTGACAACTATATGCACCACCCGCACTTGTATCCTGAATTCTTCTCCAACATGTATTGGCAAAAGAAAAGTTGAGGTCTGAATTGAGATGCTGCTTATCATTGTTTGTATTCTAACACTATACACTTCACTACAAACACAAACACATATTAACTTGCTAGTTGCTACATAGAATACCAAGGCAATCACCTGCTCAAATCCTCCAATTCTTTAGGCTTTGTTAAAATAAACTAACAATTATAACTTCACTAAATGTTAAAAATATAATTTCCATATAACATTTGAGCAGCCTCCACATTATTCGCTTGTTACTGCCTTTATTTTAAGATCCATAAGCTTCAAGAAAGCATTAAGCAACTTCAATGAGCAAACCTAAATACAGACTCTAAACTAGCTGAAAAAGAAGTTGTTTTCAACACACCAAGTCCATCTATAATGTTTGCATAGGCAACAAAACAAGGAATTTTGTCCATGCAGAAAAGATAATTGATGGAGAGATGGTGGAATGCAAACACTCTCCAATTAACAACCGAATACATTTCTTCCATTCTTATTTTCAACACTGGTTCATCGACATCCCTCACTGGAGAGATGATGAAGATTCTAACCCTGCATGCTACACATGGGTGGAATGCGAACACTCTCCAATTAACAAGTGATACATTTCTTCCATTATTATCAGTCATTAATGCAACCCGTTATATTAAGGTTACCCTTTCCCAATTCTCAGCCAAAAATGAAACTTAGAATCAAAATTGCTGACATTAAGCTTGCCATATAATATTAATTTAAATTAGAAAAGAAAAATGTGACATGATAACTGACCAGAGAGTGTGAGGAACCTGACTTGCTTCTGCGGCGAATCGGGATTCACCTTCACACACTCTGCCACCCGAAACACCTCCAATCCACCCAACTGGCAAAACCCACATAATATCCATTCCCATCAAACGAATAAACATTTACCAAATTCACTAAATTTTATCATAAACAAACAAACAAACAAACAAAAATACTATAAAAGTATCTTTGTGTATGTATGCAAGCATCATAAACAATCAAACTTTGCCCAAATGCAGTGATTTTATTAAAACAAAGAAAATAGATATTGGGCAACTCTCAAACCCAATCCACATAACATTGATTCCTAAACCTCAGTTAAGCTTTTCTCAAATTCATTAAATTTTATCACATAAACAACTTTTTTTTTTTTTTTAAAAAAAAAAAGAAAGAAAAAAGGACAGGGGGTATGCAGCCCACCCAACTGCCAAAAACCACTTAATATCCATTCCCACAAAACAATCAAACTTTTCCTAAATTTACTAAATCTTATTATATGATGAGACAAATAAAGATAATAGGCAAGTATTTTTATGCGTGTATGTATGTTTATGCGTGTCAAATGCTGACATACATACAAACATATATAAATATATATATACGCATATGCCAAGGTGTGTGTGTATGAACTGACATTTTTAGCGGCAGCTGAAGCGCCCACGAAATTTGGAATACGGTGATGAACAGGGCGAGGGTTCTGAGCAATATCGAAGGCCTCCATCATATCCCAAACCCTCTTTCGGATCCTCCATTTCCAAGCTTTCGGGTCGTCATCGTCTTCCACTTCTCTTTTCGACGTCTCCGCCATCGATTCTCGAGCCTTGGCGTCGAGGCTCAGCCTCTCGGCCTCAAAAGCCCCCTCGTCAAAAACGACGTCGTCCCTGCTTCTTCTGCTACTGCTGCAACTACGACTTCTACGTTCCAGCTTGAAAAGCTGCTTACTGTGATTATGAGAAAGAGAGAGGAAAGAGAGAGGAGACTTGTGGGTGTTTCGGATTGTAAATGGGTATGGTAATCGGATAAGATTTAAATCCATGAACGGGAAATTCGGGTTACACCTTTGAACTTGAAGGAAGTGCTGTATCATGTAATGCATATGCTTGTGATGTCAGTGGTTTCTGTAATACCATATGAGATATGATAACATGTGGACGGTTTTGATTGGCGTTGTAATTTAGTTACTTTGCTTTTGGTAGGATCAATCTTTTGCCTATCATGGCTAAACCGGCTAGCCAATAAGAATTGGTCCGGCAGCTCAAGGATGCCAAGAATGGAACTTGAGCCATAATTTTAGATTTTCTGCATCTTACTGAACCGATCTAAGTCTCTAATGTCGTAAGGCAGTGGATGAAGCCCATAAGTATGCCTTATTTGTTCGAGGCAAGGTTTCCATGGCCTTTTCCACTCCTTTCCTCTGTCTGTACTATGTAACCTCTCTTTTGCACAAAGAAATGTTGATATTGTACTCAAAAATAAATAAAACCCATCTCAGTTTATGCATACTTGAAAATTTTTTATTTTGTTTTTGGTTTAGTATGAAATTATATTTATCTGGTGTGTGTGTTTGTTTTTATTGGTTGTTTGGTTTGAAGTAAGAATATATTTTTTAACAAAGAGTCATGTATCTTTGGTTTTTTGGTATTGGTTGTTTGATTTGAAGTGGGAAATTTGGCATGTGTTTTTTGGAACACAGGGTCATCTATCTCTGTTTTTTTTTAATTGATTGTTTGGTTTGAAGTCGGAAACTTGACATGAGTTTTTTTAAACGCAGGGTCATGTATCTCTAGTATTTTTTGTATTGATTGTTTAGTTTGAAGTTAAAAACTTGGCATGAGTCATGTATATATGACAAAAATACCTTATTTGATAAAAAAAATTCAAAATTAAATATAATGCCAAATTTTAATCCGTGTAAATTATGATAACTTCCTAAAATTAAGGATATTCAATCTGAAAATAATCTAATAACTAAATGCTAGCTGAAAATATGGTATTAAAAAAAAAAAAGGAAGAGTATATTAATCAATCTCTCATTATTAGTTTACTTCAATTTTGACCTAGAAAGAACTTTCAGTAAGAATCTTATCATTTGAACTTGATGATAATAAAAAATATTTTTAGGGTTCTTTAGATCATTTATCCTTTATTTAGGGTCGGCCCTGAGCAGGAGCGAAGGAAGCAACTACTTAGGGCCCCCAAGTTTCTTAAAAAAAATAGGGCCCCAAATTTGAGAGATGTCTAGATTTTATAAAATTTTGAAGAATAATTGAAGAAGAAGCCTAAAGAAGAAGAAGAAGATGGAAGGAAGTTGGGGCCCCAAAATTTTAGAAATATCTAGATTTGAAGAAAATTTGAAGAATAATGGAAGAAGAATCATGAACAGAGGATACCGGGTCTCTTTGTGGGATTGAATAGAGGTCATATCGTGACCAAAAGAATTGGCTCCACGCCCATCTGATCGTAAAGGAAAAACCAGTAGAATAGTCCACTTTGTGAGGAGCGTGATTAGGGAAGTTACTGGTTTTGCACCTTATGAGAAAAAAAACACTGAGCTTTTTAAAGTTGGGAAAGATAAGCGCGCACTGAAAGTAGCAAAGAGAAAGCTTGGCACTCACAAGAGGGCAAAGAAGAAGCATGAGGAGATGTCTAATGTACTCGATCCGCAAGATGAGGTTTCT
>JAESVK010000769.1:263955-282014 GCA_017140935.1 Hamamelis virginiana
TCAATCAATATAAATTATTTGGCTGCCTTATATGTCTGACTTGTATGAACTTATTTTAATTGATATTTCTATGTTTTATGTTTATATAATTCTCTTTTTTTTTTCTCATGTGGTCCTTATAACACATGCCACTCCTATCTATACTGTAATAACCCAAGTTGTATTTTCCCTTTTATATGAATATTTTAATGATTTTATAATTTTTTTTTTAAAAAAAAAACTTTACAAAATTACATTTTTGCCCTTATCTATATAAAAGCCAAACCACCCCTTTTATTCTTCATTCTTTAGTCATTAGAGAGGGAGAGAGACCGAGAGAGAAAGGGGGAGAAGGAAGAGCATCGCCGGAGCCCGTCAACGTCGCTACGTCGCCGGTGGAGGTAAAACTTGATTTCCTTTTGTGCATTTCTCTTTTTCTTCTTCTTTCATTTTCTTTTGTATATCGTTTGGTGGGTATTGGAGTTGGGTTTTGTGTAGTTTTGGTGTGTGGTGTTTGGGGAAGAGTTTATGGATGTTTGTATGTTGTGTGGATGTGATTTTTAAGGTTTGTTGGTGTTGTTTGGCTTTAGGTTGTTTGGTTTAGAGGAAAATGGGTTTTAAGATTGAAAGATTGGATCTTTTGAAGTTTTATTGGTTGTAGCTTGTTTTGGGAGGTTGGTTATGTGTAGACTAGTTGAGTTTGAGGAGTTTGTTGGGGTTTTGTAGCTAGTTTCGGAGTTATACATTGTTTTGGGTTTATGTGGGTTTTATGCCTAAAACTTTGTGGATCTCACGATCGTACCGATGGATCTTTGATTTTTATGTGGATTTATAATTGTTTGAGCTTATTTAGTGTAGATCTAAAGTTGTAACAGTTGGATTTTGGTTTTGGGAAGTGTTTGAGAGTTTTTGGAGAAAATGTGGGGAACTGCTCGTTACTGGGCATTCTCGCAAGTTCTCTACCGATAGTGGTGTTGATCTCTATCGATAGAGATCTTCCTTTGGTCTACGGAAGTTTTGGCTGCATGGTGTTCTATCGATAGCTGGTGTGTGTGTCTATCGATAGACTTATTTATCGATAGAGAGTCTATCGATAGACATGCCTCTATCGATAGAGAGTCTATTGATAGACCCTCTTCTTCCTCATTTCGCTTCTTCGTGTTGTTTTCTTTTCTCTTGGGTTTTAGGTTCTTAGGCCTTTAGTTTGGCATATTGGAGTTTTAAGTTCGTAGGGTCTCGTGTGAGCAGTTTTGGGAAAGCGAGTTGTGTTGCTTTTGGATTATGGATCTTTTGTGCTTTATTATAATTACATGCTTGCATTATTTGTTGTTTCCAGTTTGAAAGATTGTTTGGAGAACTACTTGCATTGGGTGCATTGAGCATTGCATTTGGGAGGCTCATGGAGCCGTAAGAGGGTTGGCAAACACTGGCATTGAGGTAGGAATAAGAAATCTTTTAATGTTGATAATGATATATCTGTTTTGCAACTACTTTGAGAACCATTTGAACTTTAAACACCTTTTGAACAATATGATTTATAAATGCTTGTGAACGATACTGTTTTACTGTCATGTTAAATAAATACATGGAATATACCTTTTTATAAATTGTGTAGACTATGTAACACATTTTGAACTGTATTGAATGGATTTTATGTAGAAATGTTTTACATTTGACAAACCTTTGAAAATATGGAAATTGGATATTTTCTATCATTGAGCTTATGGACCGAGTTGATGGGCATATAACTAACTGTTTTATGAAAAGATATTTATAGTATTGATGTTTGAGTATGCCCCATCTTCTAAATGGTTTTATGTATAATAAAAGCTGTTAATTATACACTTATGTCATTCCCCATTCTTTTGGAAACGATAATGGTTTTGAAAGTATGATTTATATAATGTTTGAGTTGAGGCTCTGGATTGCTAGATATTTGGTTACCATGCGTGACTGATGTTTATGTAAGCTTGCTTCCTAATCTCTTTGCGATGGACCTTGGTACTCGTTATGATATAATGATGCAATATCTTAATTCATTTACGTTTATATTATGGTTATATTGGGTATGGATTGGATATGTGATGTATGGAAAATAGCCGAGAACACTTCTCATTTATAAATATGGAATGGCACTGGTACCGAGAACACTCCCATGCCAACGTAATGGAAATGTGTACTTGCTTGTATATAATTATATATATGATTATGTGGATTGGGTTATATCATTTGGGTTTGGTCTCATGGCCCCATAATATGATTTGATCCAAGATTGGATATGCTAGGAATCTTTTGAGGTGACGCATATGCCAATCAGGTTGATTCCATATCGATGGATATACCATGGATCCTGCAGGGTGACGTAGAGTGGCATGATATGGATGACAATGATACTGGGCTCTAGTCCATGCATAATGGTTTATTCCGTATGAAAGGTGCATGCCTTGTTTGTTTATGTTATTGGAGGTTATGGTTTTTCACTCAAAGCCCACACATCTTTTAAACATTGATTTCAAGTTAATTTATAAAACCGTTGAACCTTGTAAGTAAATGCTTTATATAAATATTCCATGTATCATTGTGTTGTTATTAAATGGTAAATGTTACATTATTCCTACTGAGCGATTCGAGGCCCACTCCTACTTTTATGCGGTAGATTACAGGTTGGCTTGGGGCTGCATTCTTGGCTTGGTGTAAATCTTTGGTTAGAGATTGCCGAATAGCTTTAAGGTTGTTTATGCATTGGTGATTGCATCCCTATATTATATGTATTGTGTACTAGATTATTCAGATTATGTATTGATTATTGATTTGCCTATTTGCCAGGGTTGTTGGAATTATCATTTGATTTTCTATATGTATTTGTAAGTGACGATTGGGACATAATATATGGACATGATATTTCATTTTGTTATATATATAATTCTTGTGTCTCATGAGGAAATATGGATGAGCAGGACAAGTTGTACTTCCATCTTGACACGTGTCGACCTATTTAGAAGGGTCAGTACGGAGGTTAATTTGGGATGTTACATATACAAAACAAAAAACATAATCCAAAGAAAAAAAAAATATGAAAACATACGTACCCTTGGTTAACGTCCATGTTTTCTCTAAATAACTTTGATCTAAATTCCTACTTTCTAATATTCCTCGAACAATATACCTAATCGAATAAATTACTTTTTTTAGGGCACTATGAAAATCTCATAAGGTACTTTTTTTTTTCAAAGTCATGGTACATCTATCTGATATTGCACTAAAAATTTATTATATCTTTGTTATTACTAGGTATCTCTACAGATTAATTGCTATTCATTAACGTATGAAATGAAACTAATATCTTACACCTCTTTTTTCAACGAACGGGCATATAACTCAGGATTTAATTACTTGGTAAAAGAAGAGAAGATAAAAGAACAGGTGGATTTGATTATATTTGATGTAAATCAAAGAGAATCTCTAAACCTGTGGATTTGAAAAACATAGCATGAAGTATTTTTCCAATTTTTTCATTGCTGGGTATATCTACAGACTCATTGTTAATCATTAACATATCATGATATCAAGCATAACTAATAGGTTGCATCTATTTTCAACCTCAATTTGAATGCATGCTCCACAGTAGGCTTATATATGAGACCGTTCTAAAAGCCACCGGGCTATAGACCTCCAGCACAAATAACTTGTATATGTGAACCTTCCAAAAGACATCTGGCCTGTGCGTAAGCACGGGCTACCCGCTCCTAGTTATATTTTATAAGTCTGTAGGGCAAATCCGACAATATATATATATCTAAAAAAAAAAAAAAAAAAAGAATTGAGTTAAAAATGTCATAAATAGTCAATTAGGATTCTATTGGAATAAAAACGTACTTTTGAATATATAGTCTTTTAGATTGGATTTTTGGATATAAAAACTTGCAATTAGGTGCTTATAGAGGTATCCTCTCTTCCACTAATTTCATTCTCTCAAAATCACTTTTCCCCAAATATGTAGGGGTGTTTGGGAATCCCAAATACTGGGTTTCAGAGCATAAAGTGCGCCCGGTTGCATTTAAATCATGTTTGGTAACTTTAGTTCAGCTTTATATTTGGTTTTTAGTTCTTTTAATTTTGGCACAAAAATAGATTTCAGTTGTTCCTGGTAAATGTTGGTTTTCATAAAAACCAAATAAGAAAATATCTCCCCATGGCTTTCACACTACCTGTACGTTTTCTGCATAACAGCAGTTCCATCTCTGCATCTCCTCCCATATCTCCATCCTTGCATCTCAATCCTTTTTAATGTGGGTAGGGAAGGTTTAAGTTTGAACTTGACGAAAAATTATGTGCTCCATTGCTGCCTTCTGCCATTCTAATGGTTGCTACCGTGGTCGTCATCATCATGCTTTCTTCTTCTTCTATCACTTTTATTACAGGAAAAAATTTCATTATTTTTTTAACAGAGTATTTGAGTCAGTCAAGGTGTTGATGGGTTTTGAATCAAAAACTTGTATTTTGATGGTAGTTGAAGATTTGTAGGGTTAGGGTTTTGATTTGAATTTTTTTTTTTAATTTGGAGGTTAGGTTTTTGATTTATAACTTTATTTTGAAATTAGAAAGTTTTTCATGGTGGGGATTGGGGATTTGAAAGTTTATTTTGATTTATAACTTTATTTTGATTTGAAATGTTTTTTTTCATTTTTCCCAGCAATGCTCTCTTTCTTTTCACTTTCAACTCGTAGCCGTGAACACACCATGTTTAATTTGAATACTGCTTCATTACTCTTTCTATTTTTTTTTTTCCTTTTCTCCTCATGTGATGGTCATACTCCCTTATAAATGATGTAACAATAAAACTTTAAAAACTAAGTTGCAATTTGATTCTAACCAAACACCTTATAAATCAAGACCGATTTAATTGAAAATTAGTTTTCAGATAAACTATTTATCTTATTTGAACCTGTGTACTCCAAAACATGTGATTTCTAAATAGGCCTATCAGCACACTGGAAACTCTCCCTCGGCAGGGCTCGGATTCACTGTTAATCTGACACCCGATCAACGGGTATTGATCCATCGTAAGATGAGAGACATATCATTGATTAAAGATATCCTACGACTGAGAAAAGTGAATTAAACAATTAAGTAGATGTCGTTTGGGGCAAAAAAATGCCGTTAACGGTGTTTGCAACCTAAAATTACAATAGACTATCATCTCTGTTTGATTGCTAAGAAACAACAAGAATATCTTTTTTTATTTTTATTTTATCAACCAAAACAATTTTATTATATTAAAGAAGATTACCAACATTTCAAAACAAAAGCCACCACTTCCCTACAACCCCACACCCTTACTTAAAGAACCAAAAATAGACTACAAACCAGAAAAAACAGAGCATGAAGAAGAGCAAAAACAGAGTATGATACCCAAGAATAATACCCAGAAAGAAATATTCAAGATACTAGGAAAGAATAGTTGTTCTTGACACACCAAAAAGCAAAGATGATAAGCTCTGAGCCTCAATGCAGATCAAACAAAACTCAAGAATGACAAAACTTAGATTGCTTCAAGAGGCCATGTTGCTAAACCAAAGGTTGATCAAAATCTAAAATCCTAGGAGGAGGAGCTCTACGATCTTCATCAAATCCACCGTCCTAATCACTGTTCACCATACTAATAGTAAGAAGAGAACCCACCACCGAGCCGACCATAAAATGTGATTGTAGATTTTTTTTTGGTTTTTGAGGAGAGAGAAATGAAATTGAAGGTTTTTAGGAAAGAGAAAATAAATTGAAAGGAGTTAACCCCGTCAGCTAGCGTTAACGTTTGGTTTACCCTCAAAACGACAATATCTCTGTGTTTTGATCACGGGCCTTTAGATCGCCTTATTTGTTGATGCGTCATTCATTTAACGGCTTATCAACACCCATTGATTAGGTGTCACATCAACAACAAATCCTGCCCTCAGCACACACGCAATGTATATAAGTTCCAACAATCCCAAGTTCTTGACACGCGGCAAATAACTATTTGTAAATAAAATTACACGTGGCACGAAATCAGCTATTTTATAGAAGTGGCCCGTGGGCCCGACAAAAAGAAGTACTCAAACATACCACAAATATATATACACACATCGTCCAAGTCAGCAGCTAAAGTAGGCGGTCTCATTGCCGATTGGACCGCCACCGTCAGCCCTACACTTTCTCTCTCTATATATAAATGGCTCACAGTCTAATCGCCACGCCAGAGCGCGAACCAGAAGAAACAAGAAAAGCCGAAGAGGGCTCTCTCTCTGTATCTCAAAAGGGCGAGCGGGTCTTCAGATAACCATATACACTTTCGCTTCTGATTCGCTGAACAACAACGGTACACCAAACCCTAAACTCCGTAAACCTCTGTCTTTTTTGTTTGTGTTGCTTCAGATCTGATATGTTAAGCTTCAGAATCGATTTTTGCTTAGGGTTTCGTGGTTTTTTGTGTGTTTACTTATATTACATATATGTAAATATGTGTATTTGTGAGTGTATGTTTTTGCATGTCCTGTGCATTCTGTGTTTTTTGTTCTGTGAAGCACTGAAGTTGAGTGTTTGATATTGTTTCGTGGGTCGATGTTGTGGTTTCAGATGGATCGGTATCAGAGGGTGGAGAAGCCGAGACCGGAGACTCCGATTAATGAGAATGAGATTCGCATTACCACTCAAGGGCGGATGAGGAACTACATTACTTATGCCACCACTCTGCTCCAGGTCCTCTCTCTGTCTCTCTCTATATGTGTGTATATATATATATATATATACACACACGCAAACACATATGTTTGAACTGCCTTTGCAAAATTGGTGAGCTGACTCTCTGTCTTTATCACCATTATATCTAAACAAGTATACACCATGAGATGTTCCTTTTTTTTTTTTTAACTCGTGTGAATATTTCTATATTGATTACTCTTTTTTTGTGTGTGTGGTGTTTTATAGGCTTTATTTCTTACTGTTAGTTCGTTGAAAATTAGATAGGAATTGATTGTCTTATTGGACTCTTATTATTCATGATTGGTGTTTGGAGAAGTTTAAGGGCCCGTTTAGGATAGTTTTGTAGAACTGTTTCTGTTCTTAAAAAATGGAATTACTGAAAGGGGTGCAAAAGAACATGTCTGGTTGGACATTTTTGAGAACTGTTCTCCAAGCATTTTTCCTGAATGCACGCCTTTTCCAGTTAATGATTTAAAGTTGTTTTAATCAGTTTAAAAAATGTAGGCCCTTAACAATTGAAAACAACCCAAAAAATCTCTAATTATAAAAAAATCCATCATTTCATCTTTGGAAATGAAAACAGCCATTTTTGAACCTTGGACCAAATGAGCTTAAATGTTATGTTTAGATTGTACTTATTCAGATAACATTGATTCTGGACGGTATTTGCTACTATACTGAGATTTTAGGGCACATTTGTGGCTTATACTGCCATATGGCTAGCAATTCAAAAGATTTAGCCTTGTTCCAATTTCTCGGGACAAGCCACACCAAACTTTGTTCACCACTTCTCTTAATGCTATTTATTGTCCCTCTTTTCTCATAACCACTACCCATTTTATTATTTTTTCCCCATGTGGTAGTACTTTTAATCAGAATCATACCCATCCTTCAAATTGTTTCAGTCACAGGTTTTCAGTGTACAAGGACAAATCATCTCAATTAAGTTTCTTTTGTATTGTCATGTGTTGGTTCTACCTCCAAACGTTTCCTAGTTTTTCCATGAACACTTTATTTTTAATAAATTTTAAAGACCTTCATATCATAACTCTTACCCATCTCACCATGCCCATTGAGGCGTGCATCTTTTAGGTGTATTGTTTTTTGATTGGCCAACATACTGTACCATAAACGAGGCTAGTTATACAAAAAATACATGCCCACTATACTGCCTTAGTCATACTTTCCCTGAGAAAGTGTTATACTCAACCTCGTTTTTCTTCTCTCTCCCCTCCCCCCTTCATTTAAGAAAAAATATATGCTAGAGACTTTGCTTACTCATCCCATAATTTGCGTTTTATCTTTGTTTGTTTACATGAACAGTTTCATTTATATTTAACCGATGGTTAGATTTACTAACTCTTATATATCTTACCAATTTATTTATTTATTTATACTAGGAGAAAGGATCTAATGAAATTGCGCTCAAAGCCATGGGCAGAGCTATCAACAAAACTGTGATGATTGCAGAACTGATTAAGGTGATTTACTGATCAGTATGCTCCCTCTCACCCTTTCCAGTTCTTTTTAGTTTGCATGGCCATGGTTTGATGTTTTCTTTAGTACTGAGTGTGTGCCTGTGTTTGCCCATGTGTGTTACATACTCATTATAATTAGAACCTCTTTCAGAGAAGGATTGCTGGCCTCCATCAGAACACATCCGTTGGCTCTACTGATATAACTGATATGTGGGAGCCACTAGAAGAAGGCCTTCTTCCGTAAGAATCAAAGTGTCCCTATATGAAGTAGTTCATCATGCATAGTGTTATTCTGCTTGTTACCAGGCTGATATATTTCTTTCTAATCCAGCCTAGAAACTACACGCCATGTTTCAGTTATAACAATAACTTTGTCCAAGAAGGAGCTGGATACATCCTCCACTGGGTAAATTTAAACTAGTATTTCTTTCAAAAGTTAGTTGCTTCATGTTTTAGTAATTCTGTGATTATTTATTTCTGATGGATGTTGACATTGAACTGTACTATTAGGGATTAGGGAATATGTGGTTTTTTGTTCTATTACTAAGGGTCTGTTTGGATAAGCTACCACTTCTTGTTTTTTACTTTTAAAAGCAACAAAAGTTAAAGGTTTGAGTGTGCAAAGTAATAGTTAATTTAAAAAACAAGAAGTGGTAGCTTATCTAAATGGGCCCTGAGTTAGTATATATTTTATTTATTATTTTTTTAAAGCTGCCTGTCCACCATAATACCACCAGTGACTACCCTATTTATATTACCACTTTTTGGAGATGCGAATTTTTTTTTCTATGATTTCTGACTCATTTTTGGAAGTTTTTACTTCATAATAATGCAAAATTGTTGGCTTATAGCTGGAATAGTCAGAAATCCTTCTTACTGATTTGAGTTGATCTTACTTGTACAAGTTGGCCAGAGGGCCCGGCCCTAACTAGACAAGGTTGTGAGTGAGCTATCTTGATTTCCTTATTTTATTTATTATTTATTTTTTATGATATATTGGAGAGGCCTGAGCTCAAGAAAGATACAATGAATCAAAGGTTATAGCCTATGATATGTATTACACTTGTCTCTATTAACTAGTGGTGTGTGACACTTCTTGGGACTGGACTTAGTCTCCATGTATGTCTATGATGGTTGGTGTAAGAGGAGAAAGGTGAAGTTTTTTTTTTTGGGCGTTTAGTTCTCTGGTAGTATTATCAACTCCACCAAGCTGTTTTTTGAAGTTAGATGACTGGCACCCAAGGTAGTACGAGGTTGGCCACGCGCTTGATCTATGTTGCCTCCCTGAGCTCACTTTTTTACGATACATATGCTAATGTATTAGATGAACTATATAATCAATAATTTAAAGGGGAGAAAGGAGTAAAAAATTTATGCCTCTCATCGGAGTGAGAGCTCCATTGTAAGAGTACTCCCTCTCCCTCTGTCCCACAAACAGATTCGCGAGCAAAAATAGTTTGCATATGCAGACAGAGACATCCATAACTTTTTTGCATTTCTTTTATAGCATATCGAAGTCAAACTGTCTGTTTATGGTTAATAAACTATTTGTGATCAACAAATACTGTTTTTAAGGTGTATTGAATGAATGCTAAAATACTTTGTATGTTCTGGTTAGGTTAAGGTTGTTAGTTGGTTTAGAATATTCTTTTTCTTCATGCTTGATTGAATGTATTTTTTTCTTTTTTCTTCTTTTCTTCAGAAGTCTCTTTTTGTACATGTTGCAAAGAGGACTTACATTGGCTTGCACACTAAAGAGCGTTTGAGCCACTCTTTGGGTCACTTTCTACTGTGTTTTGATTTAGGGTTATCTTTCCAAGTCACTTCTATAGTGAATTGATTTTTGTGTATGTGTTACTGTGCCTATTGAGTCATTTGTGACCTGTTAATTATCTTATCTTTGGACCATATTTGCCACATTCCAGGTACCAACCACCTATTCCAGCTGACCAAGTGAAACCATGGACTGAATATGACTATGAAGGAGGTAAGACAATAATTTATTGTTACTGATTATACTATTATAGTGTTTCTAAGCATACTAGTAACTTTTGCAATTTTCTTTTTTTAACAGAGGGCTCACCTAGTGGCCGTGGTAGAGGACGTGGTGGTCGAGGGAGGGGTAGAGGTAGAGGTAACATACACGGCTCCAACTTTCAATACATCTCTTCTTTTGTTTGATGCGAATCTTGTGTTGTGCACCCAGGTTGATAGAGGTTTGTTAAAATGATAATTTACATATTCACTAAAAATAACTGGAAGTGGTTACTTTTGTCAGCTTTTACAAATTATGCAGTTGGACTCGAGAAGAAATTTGTAAAATTACTTAAGAAGAGAATTTAGAAGGCTGGTTAAAATTGTCCTCTGATTGTCTTCTTGATAGAGGATTATAATTTGTTATAAACTTAAAGTAAAGCAGTATCTGAAAAATTTAAAAGTGAGCCCCTAGTCTGATTGGCTTAATAAAGTGTTTCATATTTCATGAATTGAATTGTCTCCTAGTGGAAAAGTGACAAGTTTATTTGAAATAATTTATTTTATGGAAATAATGAAGATTAGGTTTTTATTTTGCTTGTTTTGTATTGAGCATATACACGTGTTCATGTTGGATGATGTATGTATTATGTCATTTGAAACATTAAACTATGAACATCTAATTATGTTCTTTTGTTTTTCTTTATATATATATACAGTCCCGATCTTGTGCACATATGCTGAATTTCGTGAAAGTCAGCATGAGGCTTTCAATTAATTGTGGGATATGTTTTTTGAAAAACCGACCATTGGATTAGATACTCTTGTTATGGATGTCACATATGCCAAAAATAATCCGATGTCAGCATCTCAAAATACAGATTGTGAAAAATTTTGACTGCTGAAATCTGTCACGGTTTTTTTCAATGACATATACGAGAAACCGATCATTGGATCGTTGTGATTTTTGGCATGTGTGTCATACATATGCATAGTATCTTATCCAACAGTTGGTTTTTCAAAATACGTATCTGATAATTACCTATTGGCCTCATGCTAACTTTCGTGAAACTCAGCATATGATGACAGGATCATTTCTAAGTTCTGGACCTTGAATATTACCAAGGTGTTAAGTGTATATTCATGTAACTATGGTGTCTTATGTCTACTGTTATATGATGCTTTCGGATCTTTTTTCTTCTAAATATTGCATTTGGCTCATGAACTGGAAATGCTGGACGTGAGAGCTCAGACTTCCTTAATTGCTTTGAGTGAATGAATAAGTTCTGGTCAATGGCTTTGTTGTGCTTACCTAGTTGTTTTCATACTGTTTGGAGTTTTGAATCTTATATTGAAAATTGTTCAGGTTACATGCTGAATTGGTTGTGTATTTTGGATACCTAGGATGATTTTGTTGGCCTGGTGAACTTTTGGCGGTCGTCTTAATTTACATCTGTTATAATAATAATAATAATTATTATTATTATTATTATTATTATTATTATTATTTTTTTGGGGGGGGAGGGGAGGTGTGTTTGTTTGTCGTTGGAATTTAAGGTATAGTTATGTGGTGGATTTTTTAATAGATGCTATATAAATGACACATCTGTTATTTAGTTATTATGGTCTGCATTGAGCATGTGAAGTTGTCATTTGGAGCCGAGCTTAATTTTTCAACCTTAGAGGTACTGTTAATACAGGAGGAAGATGTTGTCAGGGGAAGAAGACATATTTTATGTCTAATCATGATCTATTTGGGGAGTAGTTGCTAAGAATCCATCGACATTAGTTTTTGGATTTTTCAATAAGGTAGTGCACAAAGTTAATGGGTATTTTTGCTTTTAAAATTTTGCAAATTGAAATGGCTGAGGATGAGAATGGTTTACATCTCTGTTTAAAGCCAATAGTTTTTATAAATTGAGATTTTGGGAGTGAGTTAATAATCATTAGATGAATGTAGATAGATCCGAGTTCACTTAAATTTGTTTTTCTGTTTTTGAAATTGAGAAGGCTGAGAGGTCATTTTACTTGAGAATTACTGCTTTGTTCCATACAGTATTGCCATTTGTTGTCCATGTAAAGCAGTTACAATTGACAATAGCTTTATCTTCTATTGTGTTCCCACTTTATCCTTCCTAATTTTGATGGTTTAAAAGAAAGTTGGATTTTCCTATCAATTATTATGGCTTAAGATTACTGAAGAGCGAAATCATTTTCACGCTTCTGGTAGCATTTGAATGTCACAATGGTTGTGACTTATGAGAGTTGGGTTTTTAAAAATCCAGTAACTGGCAGGTTCATCTAAAAGTGGACCATATTTGGAAATACATACTGCTAATCATGTTAAGGAGCTAACAGAGTCATTTTCACTATTATTGTCGCCAGGCTAGAGTTGCTTTTGTTCAACATGCTCTGCTTATTTTGCTTAATATTTCTTTTATTTAGACTTACTATGGTGCTTAAGAGCTATGGTTTATATTGTCCTATTGTGTGCACAGGGAATAATAACAATGGAGTTGTGCAATACAATGGAGATAATGGCTGGGATGGTGGGCGGGGGTATGGTGGCAGAGGTCGAGGTCGTGGAAGAGGCCGTGGTTATCGTGGGCGAGGAAGAGGAGGCTATGGTGGTGGGAATATGCAACAAGAATCAGGTGGTTACAATGACTATGGTGGATCAGGAGCACCACCTGCTCAAGGCCGTGGTAAGCTCATTTTTATATTGTCTTTTGATGAACCCTAGTCCTGTAGGATATAATAATGAAAAGGATATGACTGTGAGGCATTGCACTCTCTTCCTCTTTAGAGGGGTTACTTTACGATGCTCATTCCAAGAGGGAAAGGCTGTACTTGTATTTTACAGCTTTCTTGCTATCCTCTTCATTTTCTTCTTGTCTTCCACAAGGTGGCTCATCCTGCTCAACCACTTATTGCTTGAGAGTGGGAGACTGCTTCTTGCTCTAATTCTCAAGCAGTGTGGGCCCATCAGCAGTGGTATATGAGGAGAAAAGGCTTTTCAGCCTATTATTGAACTTTCATTCTGGCCCTTCTGATAAAAATAATAATAATAATAATGGTGGTAAATTAATATGGAAATGGTTTTGTTGCAATGCCATGCACACAAGCTTGATACATATTTGCATGTGGTGGTTTTACCATGAAATGTTTTAGCTTATCTGTACTTTCATGCATACCCTTGCGATTTCATTTTCCTGATCTTGTTATAGATGGGATTTTTACATCATAACTGCTGTAACCAACTGCTGCGATATATAGTGTAAATATATATTGGCACAAGTGTGTGATGCATGTAGGAACTTCTTAAAGAAGATGGTCCTATCCAGAAATGTGTCAAAGATCAACGTGCCATGTTTTTCCTTGCCTTATTGCTTTGTACGTTTTTTGGTTCTGATGATAAATAATTCCTTTTAGAACAGTTTCATGTTATGAAGTGTGAGGTACCCCAAATTTGACCCGTGCTTTTAATTTTCCTAAAATCATCGACCTTTTTTTTCTTCCCTTTTTTAGTTACATGTTTCATACATCTTGCCTTAAGGGTTAAATGGTGCTGCTCATTACCCTTTCCGAATAATCAATCCAAGTGTTTTTAAACAGTGTTATACTAATTGCATGAGTATAAAGTTCATTACAAAGTCAAAAAAATAAATTAGGACTTCATATATGATGCAAGCACTGGATAAATCGAGCATTTAGTTGCACTCTAGCACCATTTGAGTGCTAATTGCAAATATGTGGTGCTGTGGCCCACAAATTCTAATGAAAATTCAGTACTTCATGTAAAAAAAAAAATATTTTTGTTTACTGAATATTACTATTCTTGTTCTTATATCAATTATGTATTCATACTAATTTCTGGTGATATTATTCTTAATTTAGTGCTGTGGAATCTTGCAGGGCGTGGGCGGGGCAGGGTCAGGGGCCGTGGGCGTGGTTGGGGTTACAGATCAGATGGTCCAGTCCAGGCAGCTGCCTGAGCCCTAAACTTTGAGGTATAGAATTTGGTTTAGATTGCTAAAAGTTCTGGATGCCTGCTCTGCCTATCTCATCTTATTTTAGAGAAATAGTAGAAGGGAAAAAAAAGAAGTAAAAAAAAAAAGTGGATTTGACTGGTAAATTGTAGTAGGCATATTGGTTAAAGTGAGCTGCAGCTGTTTTGTGTGGCAGTCATGTTTTTGTAGCTTGAAGGTAGGTAGGATTATATTTATTTATTGCTGACAAAAAGTCAAAAAGTTGTACACTTTATCCTCTTTCTAGGGAATAATAGAGCAGTACATTCTTTCATTCTTAATCATAACATTTTTGTGGTTATAGATTTTTGAGTTCATTCATTTTACAGTGGAATTATTTTTGCTTTATTTTACTGTCAGCAAGGAGTATCTAATTTTTGAAAATGGAAAATGCTAATGGTACCTCATAAATTTTCTGCTGATGTAGCAATGAGAAATTAATAATTAGTAGAAAAGTTTCTCATTTGCTTTTCACTGAAAGAAGGATTGGGAACGCCATATCAGCAGGTGGATGAATGAGTGGAAGTGGCAGCAAGCACTCTATTGGAAGGAATTAATGACCTACTAAGAACATTATTTTAAGCACTTGTGTTCTTGAACAGAAAACAAGAAAAAGAAACCAACCAACCGACATGATTAAAGTTGACTTATTTTATGTATGAAAAAAAATTAAAAAATATTTTGTGAAAGTACACGCTCCCAAACAAATTTTCTTTTTCTTTCAATGCTTGCGAGCAACAAAAATGTTATTTACTTAGACCAAACAGCAGCTTCAATTTTTATATAAAAATGAAATGTGAATATGGATTGAATTGCTCATAATGATGGAAAGGTTAGGTCACATTATTTCAGAAAAGGTGGAGGAGTGCAAGAGAGGGACCAAAAATATTACAGAGGATTTGATTCTGTTTTCCGAAGCAACAGTTAAGAATGTAGGGGATTGTCTGACTCTCTGGGCAGCGAGTTAATGTGGGAAAATCGGTAGTTCTTCGCTACTGCAAGAAAGTGATCAAAATTCCATGAGAGAAATCAGTGGAGTAATAGGTATAAATCTAACAAACTGCTTGAGGAGTGTTATCTTCATCATGCTGGAGTAAATTATAGTTATTTTAAAGAGATGGCAGACCAGATTTGTCTTCTTGGAAGGCAAAACATTTGTCCTTGGCAGGAAATTCAAATGCAATCCCAGTTTATAGTATGCAAACAGTGAAAATTCGGGATATACATTGAACAAGAGTTTTCTTTGGGGACCAAAAAGAAGGCGCATTTGGTTAAATGGAAGAATGCTTTGGGAGGTCTGGGCCTAAAAAAATTGTTGCAGGAGAACTTAGCTCTTCTGGGTAAATTGGGATGGAGGCATTGTGGGTAATAGTAATAAAGAAGAAATATTTGGGTGAGAGAGGGATTTAGTCTCTTGTGAAAGTGGAAAAGTATTCTTCATGGAAGGAAAATGTTACAAGAGATAAATCAATTTTTGGGCAGATAAATGGGTTGGGATCTTGAAGAATGGTTCGGGAGAAACTTGGGGTGTATGCAAACTGTGGGAAGAACTAAGGTAAATTGGTGTGAATTATTTGCTATTGGTTGTTGGTGTCTTTGGAAGTGGTGGAACAAAAGCATTTTCTTTTCCTTTGAATGCAACTGATAGAATTTTGGGAGAAGCTAAGTGCATGTTTGAATAGAGAATTAGGAGACAAAAAAGCTGCTTTAATTAAGTCCCAAAAAGCAACAGTGGGGTGTGAAGATTAAGCGCCTATTTCTCATGAAGCACCTACCCCTTTGCTTTTGTCTACTTCTCAAAAAGTAGAAGCATCTTTTGACTAATTTGTTTTTGCAAATACCAACATTGTCCTTCAAAAATGAAATCCAACAAAATTCATTCCATCTGTGTCCCAACCTTTAAAGCCTTAAATAATTTTATTATTTATATTAATAAATAATTTATAATTTTACATTATATGATATATATAGTGCTTGGAGATAACTATCCCAACCTTTTACTATCTTATTATAAATAATAAATAATTTTATTATTTATAATTTATAATTTTATTATAAATAAGCATGTTTTTTATTTTATTGCCAAGTAGGAAAATAAAGAAGTATTATGTAAGGATAATAGTGTCAATTCAGGATTATAAGCAACTTTTTCAATTGGTATCCAAACAAACAGTAAAAGCACTTTTAGTGTTATCAGCACTTTAAAAGACAGTTTTCAAACACAACCGACTTGTACTTCTACTTAAACAAACTTCTGCTTCTCTTCTACCTTTGCTTAGAAAACATAAGTTGAAGCTATCCCAAACGGACCCTAAGGACAGTATGGATGCTATGCAAAAGCAAGGGGACGGAAGGTTGAAGCATGAAAGGTTTATTGGGTGGAAATTGCAGGAAAAGGATTGGATAACGATAAATGTATATGGGTGATTTAGTGCACGGAGACGGTTAAGAGGGCTTACAGTAAATTTGGGGATGCATATGTGGGATTGAGAATGCTGAATTGTGGGCTATTCTTCATGGTTTAAAGTTAACTTGGGAGGATGGATTTAAGAAAGTTATTTTAAAAACTGATTCAGAAAGTTTAGTTCTCTTAATCAAGGAGGAGCAGGTGCTGCATCATCAATGGGAATTAATCAAAGCATGCAAAGAGTTATTGAAAAGCAACAGGAGCTGTGAGCTGCGTCATGTGCACAGAGAAGCTAATATGTGTGCTTCCATTGAAAATTTCCAAGTTTTTGTGATCAGCTTACAAAAGGGTCGAAATTCTACTATTGTCATTGACACCATTAATCTCAACTGTTGATTCAGGAGGTGTGAAGTAATTTTCTCTCTAACCCTCTTTGTATAGGTAGGTGAGAAAGCTGAAGAAATGGAACTTCCTCTTTTATGGTTAGCTTTTGTAGGTTTAATCTAAATCCTAGTCCTAGATAAAAGCAAGTGTGTTTGTGTTATAATAGGAAGGTGTATTTATGGGTATATTTGGTATTATGAAAGTTGTATAAGGGTATAAATGTTATTTTATTGTTTAAGTATTTGCTTTCTCTCTTTTTTCTCTCCAATTTCAATTTTGGAGAGATTAAAAATACTAAAATGGACTCAAATTCCCTCCACTTTCTCTCCCAATTTAAATTCCCAAATTAGTAAAATGGAGACAAATGTGTTTCTTTTCTCTCTTTTCTTCTCTCCAAATCTCACAATCCAAACATAGTGTTATATTACATCCAAGCTCCAGCAGTTTTTAAATGAAACTGCTGAGTCTTATATGTTATTTTTAAATGAAACTCGAATCAAACAAAAACAATGACAGTTTTTAAAACTCGTAAGCTTCGGTTTGCAAATCTTATTAGTTTTTTTATTCAAACCTAAAACGGGAATGCCAATTTGACTAGAGATTAGGGGTGTTTAAGAACCGAACCACACATAATCAAACTGTTTTGTTTGTTTGGTTTTCTGATACTTATGGTTCATAATGGTTTTAGAGGGATACTAAACCAACTGTTGTTTTTTAAATTATATATATATATAGTTAACTAATATTGACTTAGATTTAAGTCAGCTGAGCATTTATGGGCATTAGATCATCTCATCACTTAAAAAAGTCTTCATTCATGAGATGATCCAATAGCCATAAGTCTTAGCTGACTTAGATTTAAATCAGCATTAGCTGACTAGATTATTTCAATATATATATATATATATACAGAAATTCTCTTATGAGGATCACCTTACTTTAAGCTAAAGTAAGCATCTAACAGTAGAGCCGCCTGTGATGAAATTTTGGAAAACTGACCGTTGGATTAGATACCCCTATAATGTATGTCATGCCTGCCAAAAATCACAGTGATCCAACGGTTAGTTTATG